>JAHWFO010045455.1:399748-418522 GCA_023313115.1 Rhysida immarginata | reverse complement strand
TAAATAAATAAATAAATAAATAAATAAATAAATAAATAAATAAATAAATAAACAAACAAACAAACAAACAAAACATTAGTAAATGTAATGGTCAATGTCATTTCTAAATTTAATACTAAAAAAGGTATATTTTAAGAGCACACGTAAAAACTGTAACACCGAGATGTCTGAAAAATCATTAAGTGGCTAAAAAGAATTGACTCAAAGTCTCAAGTAGCGTTAAATAAATCCCATTTATTAATAAATTATTTTATTAGTAGGAGTTTGAGGTAAAAAACGTGGAATATACATCTAGCAAGTCTTAACTATCATCTTCATATTACTATTGTGATTAGATGGGGAATTATTAACATAAATTAAACAGATTAAGTTTTCAACACCTATGGGGATTGCCAAGTTACAAATACAAATTGAAATCTTATTAATCCTGAAGTCAAGATTATATTAACGTCAAAATTGAAGAGAAGCACTCTTCAAAGGAGGGACAGTTCATCAGAAAGTTCCTCATAAAGGTACGTTCACAAAGTCACGGTACATGCGGATACGTGCAGAAGCGGCAGTGCGGTAGCCAATCAGATTCATTCCGCGTCTGCCGCTTCTAAGCCGGATATGAGATCATTTGGAGTCAACTTTCTCCTATGTGTTACATGCGGCGAGAGCGGCAAGATTGTCACGTAAATTCTTTCTACCAATCAGCTTGAGAGTGCCAAAATGGAAGCATTGGAAGGAGTAGGAAGTGCTCTGATGCTGAAATAAAGCTAAGAGAAGTATATCTTCATCTACTTCCGATGAAATAATATTTGACAGAAATATTCCAACACCTAATAAAACAACAAACATGTTCATCATAAAAATTTGCCATTAATGGAGACCGATTGTTTACTTTTAACAGGAAGCACTTGTTCTGTGCACGCACTGCCCCTAGTCGCAGTATTTTGAAACGTCTGGCAGAAAGCTTGAATTGCCGCGTGTTTGTGAACAGGAGAGGGATTGACGTATCGCATCGCAGCTGCTTGGTTCCACATGTACCGTGTCTTTGTGAACGTACCTTAACTCTTGAGGGACGGTGATGCCTAGAAGACGTGCTCCACATGATCTGTTGACAATTACAATTGCAGGGGCGTGAAGAAGAGTCACAGTACAGTTTATGTTATCGAAGGGTCAAAGGGATCGAAGGGAGGAAGAGGGGCACTACGCAGGAGGGGTCGGGGAGAAGGGCAATGTTAGTACAGGTCACCCTTTATACCTGCGACCTTATGTCGTTCTCCGCTTGGGCCAACATCATCATCCACTTATAGGGGAAAATCGCTTCTCACATAGATTCATTATCGATAAAGGTCTTGATATAAGGCCGAAACAACGACACGAGGGCAAACTATGTCGCAATTCTAGAGGTTTCGTCAATTCATACAAAACTTTGACGGTGCAGACTACTGACTTCCACTCATCAAAAACAGATATGCGAAACAAAACTTACATGTTTACAGAATACATAACATCATAAAAAAAATGAAGCAGTCTTTCTAGGTGAAGATTGAGAGAAATCACTTATATTACAACGCTAATTATATTTTTGCATTCCACAATCGAACAAGAGCAAATGTGGTAGCTGTTTCCCGTTAGGGCTAGCAAGCATACATATCCACGTCGTTATGCAGCCTCGATCAATACCACCTAGAGAGAAAGCCTCTTCACAATGTATGATGTTTTCGTGCTCAGGCTTTGAGTAGAGATGGTGTTGCCTTGATCCACCTCAGAAGAACAAAAACAAACAAACGAATGCCTAGCTCTCAAACAGAAATATATACAAAACTTGTTTACATTTTTAACAATAAGAAAACATATGTTTACAATGGCAACAAAGCTCATTTTAGCTCCCAATTAGCTATCTATAAAACTGTGCTAAACCGCACATAACCAGAAAACCCTGCCAAGCTGCAAACCCGGTCTCCAAATTAACTTAGTACCAGCAGGTCCCAACCTGCATTTTGCTACTACACAAAGAGTGGATCACCATCAGTGTCTGAATCTCACTCTCAACCCAATTATTAAGATCACGCAATTCAGTACCCAGATGCCTGTCATATTCCATGATAAACAGGTTTCACTGTCACTAACTTCCTTGACCACTAATCACTATTATCCAGATCCCCACAACAACTAAAATTTCACCAAGTCTGTACAAGGTTAAAACCCCTTCAATCCCCTAAATACAAAAATAAAGTTTAAATCCCCAATTATGCTAAATATCTACCTTTCTATCATCTGCCTTACAACAAAATAAATAATCCAAATCAAATCAATTCATCCAACTAATTACACTGCAGACATAAACCACTTAATAACAATATATTCTGCCTTTCATTATGAATAAGCTTCTCTCTATTTTTTAAACTCATTTCCAAGCAATATGATCAGTTCAAAACCAGTTTAAAATAAAGAAAGATAACTAACTACTCATGAGAAAAATTCTCTTTCTTGACTCTTTAATGCAGAGATATATACCGTATTTTCGCGAATATACCCCACTGGTTATACACTTTTTTACATCTGCGGGAGGGCAGTGCGGGGTATCTGGGGGTGCGGGATTTCCAAATTATTTTTTACATGAATGATGTGCAAGATGGAAACCATGAACAAGTTGAACTAGAAGTGGTAATAATGCAATCTAGAAACTGTTTCAATAGAATGATTCAAATGAGTGAACGGCTATCTTCCAAGCAAACACCCCTTTATATATTAAACTATGAGGGCCAGAAGGGCTGTGATTGGTTGCCAATAGAAGCCAGGAAATATGAGCCAATCAAAATAAGGCTAATCTAAAAGCCAGTCATGATAGGTAATGATATCTTCATGATTTATGATTTTTATAGAAACAGGATATTTTAATTACAAAAAAGTGTAAAAATACAACTTCATAAAGTAAATACAAATTAAAGGTATTTAGGGATCAAAGATGTGGTAATATTTATTTCAAGTGAACAACACATTGTATATTACATTCAGAAATAAAATTATTTTTAACATTAAAAATACTGTATTTTATAAATACAAAAGTTTTTCGTATCAAATATACAATTATGTAGTAAAGAATTGTTTGCAAAAACAATATAAAGGAAAGCAAACGTCTTCACGTGAATAATAGAAAAGACTTAAAAGGTTTAATATTAAGCTTTAAACAAAGTTTCATAACAGAGTAAATAAAAATGGTCTATGAGGATTTTCACATACCAAAACACAGATGTTTAAATTATTGATTGAAATAGGAAAGAGATCCAGGCTCTAGAATTTTCTTTCCTATTTGCATCAGTTCTTAAAGCAATGAACAACACATTGTGTATTGCATTGAAGCTTAAAAATAAAAATTTAAAATTCCGATTCATTATCGCATTTATCATTCCGATTCATTATCGCATTTATCATTCCGATTCATTATCAAAAGGTGAAGAAGTTAGTCAGGACAGGGGGGGTTCAAACGAACTTCGATCTGACGAATTTCAAACGAAATTAGCTTATAAGACTTGATATACTTGCATATTACAGTGCATTATGTAGTATATACAATATACAGTACATTAATTCCCTGTTTTCTCATTTTTTTCGTCTCCAAAAGCTAATGTAAAAGTAAATTCTCATAAACAAGATGGCGACACCATATCTCCTGAAATTGTCCAAGAACGTTTTTTAAAGTTCAAATGAATATTTATTACAGTACTTAATGCATTAATACATGATATAAACTGTAATAATTTCGAAAAATGAACTTACAATAAAAATTCATGTAAACTAATGTAACTGTATTTTTTGCCTTTTTCAAAATGAAATGACCTTTTATTATTTTTTTTAATAAACCGCCATCTGTGCTGTATTAAGAAACTTTTTGTAGAAACATGCGATAATGAACCAGATTTTTAAGTTTTTAATTGTAAATATCTAGGTTATGCATTTTTCTTATTGTTAAAAAATAGCTTTCAAAAACATGGCAATTTCAAAACTGCCACAATCTGAAGTAGTGGCAGTTTGTCCTGACTAACTTCTTCACCTTTTGATAATGAATCGAAATTTTAAGTTTTTAATTTTAAGCTTCAATGCAATACACAATGTGTTGTTCATTGCTTTAAGAACTGATGCAAATAGGAAAGAAAATTCTAGAGCCTGGATCTCTTTCCTATTTCAATCAATGATTTAAACATCTGTGGTTTGTTATGTAATAATCCTCAGACCATTTTTATTTACTCTGTTATGAAACTTTAAAATCCTTTCTATTATTTATGTGAAGACGTTTCCTTTCCTTTATATTGTTTTTGCCGACAATTTTTTACTACAGAATTATATATTTGATATAAAAAAACTTTGTCGAAAATGTCACACTTTGTATTTATAAAATACAGTATTTTTAAATGTTAAAAATAATTTTATTTCTGAATGCAGTATACAATTTTTTTTTATTTAAAATAAATATTAGAATATCTTTGATCCTTAAATACCTTTAATTTATACGGTATTTACTTTATGAAGTTGTATCTTTACATTTTTTTGTAATTAAAATATCCTGTAGAAAAATCATAAATCATGAAGGTATCTTTACCTATCATGACTGCTTTTCTATTGGCTAATATTTCCTGCCTTCTAATAACAACCAATCACAGCACTGGCGCTTTTAGTTTACATATATAAAGAGATGCCAATTTGCTTTCATTTATAAGTTGCTTATTTTAATCTGCAGGATCCATCTGCTAACTTTTGTGTTGAATTTCCTGCTCGATTTTTCTTTTCCTGCAAAATAAACTCGTCTTCCACTCCTCATTTTTTATGTCTTGGAACATTTTATACTGCCAATACAATTTTTATGAATTTTTAATTGAATTTAATGGTTGAAATAATTAATTATACTTCTTAATTTTCTGATTTAACTGTAATATTACCTTGAAGCTCTTTCAGCTTCTCACCCCTGTATACCCTGCGAGGTATACAGGGGTGCGGAGTTTCCTAAATATTTTTTACATAAACGTGGAATTTCGCGGGGTATACAGGGGTGCGGGGTATATTCACGGAAATACGGTACACATTATTGCTGACTGAACAGCCAGTGTATATTGAAATACAGCCTATTTTCAGAATATGCACCTTTGTACTTAGGTTAATATCTGAAATTCACTCTTACTAGAATGTAAGTATCACATCTGGATTGTTAAAATTTATTACTGAGAAAAAAAAAATAAATTTTAAATTGAATAAAAATTCAAAAGAAAAGTATATTTAAAACTAAAATTATCAAATACCTGTCCTTGGTATGCATATAACACAGGGCTCCACAATGGAAAAATCTGAAGACCAAAAAAGAAATTGTAACAAAACATTTATGTACAATAATATTAACCAAATAAGATTTAATCTAGTCAGACTAACCTTAGCTAGAACTGTTGAATTGCATTCCAGCAATGCTTCCATGAGGCTAAGGAAGTGAAGATTAACCATTTCAGCTAACTGTAATCAAAATCATAACAAATTTATTTCACAATTAAATTTTGAAACAATTAAAAAAAATATCAATGTCAAGCAGGAAAGCCAAATAATCAAAAACCTAACCATATAACTCCCTAATAAAATAATACACTCACAGAAAAAAAGTTGTAATAACGTTGTGAAAAGATTGTTAAGCATTGTATTAGGGTTATAAATCAACGTTTTACAATTGTATTACAACTCTAAAACAATATGCAATGAAAAAGCATTGTTGTTGGAATGTTGGAAGGTTGTAATAAGGTTGTTTCAAGATAATAATTTAATTTTTCAAGTCTTTTTCGGCTCATTGCCCACATCGTAGACTGTTTATAGGTTGTGAGGAAGTTTTATTTTTATTTTTAAAATCATGACGGAAATTTCTACAACCTCTTTACAACTCTTTAACAATGTTTGAATTAATAAGGTTGTGAAAGGGTTGTAAAATATTGTAATAGGGTTGTAAATCAACACTGTACAACACCCTACAACAAAATACAATGAAATAATGTTGTTGTTGGATTGTTGCAAGGTTGTAACAAGGTTGTTTCAAGATAATGATTCAATTTTCTAGTCTCTTTTGGCACATTGCCCATATTACAGGCTGTTTATAGGTTGTGAGGAAGTTATACTTTTGTTTTTTCAAATCCTTACAAAAATGATTACAATCCCTTTACAACTCTTTAACAATATATGAATTATTAAGGCTGTGAGAGGATTGTTCAAATGTTGTAATAAGGTTGCAAGTTAATATTGTACAACCTTGTAACAACATACGATGAAACGGCAATGGTTTGGATTGTTGTAAGGTTGTAGCATGCTTGTTTTGAGACTTAATTTTTATATTTTCTGTGGTAAATATTGCTCAGATTAAAAACTATATAAAAGGCTGACCAAAAAATATGTATGCAATATGGGCGTGACCATAATGTGACAGTGGAGAGGACGAGTTAAAACGTGACGTCACAAACATAAAAAAAAATAAAATAAAATAAAATAAAGAAATAAAAACGATTTTCTACATTGAATACCTTTCACAATTTTATTTGTTTAATAGTTTGAAAAACTCTTCTTTGGTTTTGAATAAGTATCGAAATATTTTTTTTTTTTTTGTTAAAAATTATTTCAAAGAAAACTTGAAAAAATTAATACAAATTATAATAAAATTGTTTATACTATTCATTTATTTTACTATATAACAAAAAAATAATGTTTTCTATTATAATTCATTACCTTTCTATCATTGTTGTTATGTACCATAGTTAATTTATTTGCCTGTTGTTGCTACAAACCGTGCTCAACAATGAAAATGCAAGAAAAAATTTTTTTCTTATATTTATAATATTTCCATATAAAAATGTGTAATGATAGTTTACTTTAAATTTTTTTTTATCTTCAAACATAAACATTTAGGCATTAAAGGGTTAATTATTATAGCTACATTGGACATAAGAATCATAGCCTATTATGATCATTGTAGGCTATGATAAGAACATCGGACGGGTTCTATAAACTTAGTACCGGAAGTGTTGCCACTCGCGTGGTCGGCGTGGTGCGTGCTGGAGGCTGTGAGGATCCATTCGTCAAAATGTCCATCATGTGTTTAATTATAATAGAGCAAAATAAATTTAAAATTAATGATAATGGAACCAAGATGGAAGATCTTAACAATGCCATTAAAGAAAGAAATGATATAATGGTGGTAATGGAACAAGAAAATATTTATCAGGTAGTTCTGTTTCGTAAAATTTGTTGAGAATTTTATAACTGTCATATTATAAAGTCAGAAATCTCATGTGATTTTATTATTGCTAGATAATTTTTTTATTATCGTATTCTTTATTTATCATTTTTTAAATTATTAATTAAATAACTTCTAAATAAATTGCATTACACAAAAATTTTGAAGGGGGGGGGGAACCACAATATTAAATGTGAAAAAATTAAGTCTAATTGGAAGTAAATGATATAGTTATATCGGGAACATTGAAATATTGTTGACAGTAAAATTTGCACAGTAACATGTATTAAATCATGTTTCCTATTATTTTCACTTTAAATAAATATATATGTCTTATATTTCAATACACTTCAAGACAGTGTAGTTCTTTATACTGGTGGCGCACTCTGGTGATAGAATGAAAAACAACTGGAGGTGTACCGATGCCAGCCTCCTCAGCGCGAATTGGGCAGGCCTGTGCAAAATAGATGCAAAATGGCAGGGAAACGATGTGGAGGGAATTACTCTTGTGTGGTGGGATGTCCATATAATATGCTATCTACTGTTCACAAGTATTTTTCATTAATGAATAAAGAATCAAATGGAATTATCAAGTACACCTTTTCATCTGCCGCTTCTCCTCTGTGGAGAGCTCGCTCTCTCTCTTGATCCTCCCCTCTGCGATCAGCATCCATTCTCTTCACCCCTCCCATTATCTTACTAGCTAAGACAGGAAAATAAAAAGGATAGAGTGAAGGAAAAGAAATAGATGTCTGCATTCATCCTCCTCCAGCTTCCCCTCCGATGCTACTCACGTGCTTCAACAATGGGGTGAACATATGTTCTACTTTCCTTCTGAGCTAAGTGTCTCAGATTTGGAGGCAAAAATTGGAGGCAAAAAAACGACAGCGCTAAAACAAGAACTCCCCTTTTGTTTCTTTAATAATATTCAAGAAAATATTGAGAAAAATCGCGATTTTGCTCAATGATAGAAAGACCAAAACGATGTCAAATTAAATGAAGATTACAAAACTATACTCAAATTGAATTTTAATAAATTTAAAGTGAACTGCACGCCACAATTTTACATGATTTACAAAATATATATGTGTGTTTATCAATTTGAAATGTAATCAATTTAATTATTAATTTGTATAGAGGGTGCATTATGAAAGTAATGCGCATAATTTTATTGTGACGAGACTATCCATCGCCGTGTGCTCGGACTGGTCGAATAATGTGGTGGGGGGTCTGCCCTTCCAAACGCGCCTGGTCTCAATTCGCTCCAAGCAGTAGGAGCAGTAAGACGTGTCTTCGCACGAAGTCTGTTTTTCAATTGTGTCACAGCACGATGGAGCGTTCGCTGGAACAGCGATACGCGATCAAGTTTTGGGTGCGGCTTGCGAAGAATACAACAGAAACTGACATCAAAGACGTCTTCAAGCTCCACCACAACAATGCCCCCAGCCATACGGCCTTCATCGTCACCAACTTCCTGACCTGGAGCAAGACCCCCGTTGTGCCCCAGCCTCCTTACAGCCCTGACTTGGCTCCGTGTGACTTTTTTTTGTTCCCTCGACTGAAGAGAGAGCCGGAGGGAAAGCACTGGAAGTCGGTGAAGAATATCCAAGCTCATGTTACAAGGTTCCTGAAAAACATTCCAGTCGAGGAATTTCAGGGTGCCTTCCAGGCGTGGCAGAATCGTCTCCGCAAGTGTATTGATGAGGAGGAGACTATTTTGAAGAATTTTAACCATCTGTACTAAGCGGATCAATAAACCTATTTTTCCCAGAAAATGCGCATTACTTTCATAATGCACTGTATGCAATATTTTTCACTTGTTAAATATTGGTTTAGATTTATTTAAAATTTTTATATAATGTAGTTCCCCTGATTTACCGTCATCTGTGGCAAACATTTTCCTGTAATAAGCCAATCAGGGAAAAATTGTGTCATCATGTACATGACCTGACTTTTAAAATTTTTTCCCTCTCCTCACTGTTTTTGGACGAAAAAATATCTCCCATTTCTTCACTTTCTTAAAATTGCACTTCAGTTGAACCTTATTTTCTTGTTTAAAACTGGTGCTTTGCCACATCACTGTTTGCAATTTTTGCCGCTTGATAGCTGCTACTGTAATGCACCAAGCGGGTTTCTTGAAGCGTATAGGAGGGAATGCCAGTGACATCATTTATTCTATATTCTACTCCATTAGAGGAATGTGAGCGATTCGAATTGTTAGTAGAAAATCATATCATTTTCGTTGTTCATGAATTCATAAGAGCAACAGTTGCATTGTTTTCATCATTCTGGGTCTTAAATTAAAAATATTCAAACAATTTTAAAAACACATTTTGTTTCATGGAATATTTTATGTATAAATTAAAAGTAAGCAGATGTCCAATTAAAGTCATGAAAAAAATGAAGCAAATAGAAACAAATGATTCTGAATAAAATTTTAATTAAATTTGGAACTTTGATTTTATTCATTTAATGTTTACATTGCACCTATTTCCATTTTTAGATAAAATATTACGATGAATATAGTACTTTTAATAAATATTACATTTATGAATTTCTAAGGCAAGTTTTTGCTTAAACACATGTATTTTCAAAGCTATAAAATTAGCTGACAGTCCATTAAGAATATCTTTCCAATTAGAGATTTAAAAGATGTGAATGGAATATTTATGATCATCACTAATCAGATAGATTTTGCTTGAAAATTTGCATCCCAGAGATTGTAATTACAATACTAATACAAGCTGACATTGTAAATATGAATTATTGATCTAAGGAGTTTAAATGATTAATTTAAATTTAAAATGAGTTTAGTCTCCTTATAATGGGGAAAATCGTGAAATTATAAAAACAAAATAAAATTAAAGTCACCAATCTTGAAGAAACTTGGGAGATAAAAGAAAACTCAAAGGATGTAGTCTATTGAAGATGTTGATGGTAGAAATAAAACCAGTCTATTGAGGATGTAGATGAAGTTCTTGTGCAGATAATGTTGATAGGGGAAAACGATAATCTTGAAGTACTGATGAAATTTTTGAAGGGTTGATCCAAATATTTGGGATAAATTTCATATAAAAACGTTTTCGAGAATTTTTTTCTTTTATCTCCCAAGTTTCTTCAAGATTGGTGACATTAATTTTATTTTGTTTTTATAATTTCATGATTTTTCCCCATTATAAGGAGACTAAACTCATTTTAAATTTAAATTGACATTGTAAATGTATAACTCTCCCACTAAAAGTTGTATATTAAAAACCTAAAAGAAGAATTGTAAATTTATAATTGAAAAGTATAGTGTTGTAAATTTACAATGTTAAGGCAGCATTGTTAATTAACAAACCAAAGGCAGGATTGTAAAAGTACAACCTCAGGACATGATTGTAAAATTACAACCTGAGGACGTGATTGTAATTTTACAACCTCGGGACATGACCATAAATATACAACCTTAGGATATGATTGTAAATTTATAACCCCTAGACATGATTGTAATTTTACAACCCCAAGATATGATTCTAAATTTACAACCTCAAGACATGATTGTAAATTTACAACCTCAGGACACGAATGTAAATTTACAATGTTTGGGATTGTAATGGGATAGTTGTATTTGTGGCAAATACTCATAACCTCAATACAACCATAATACTCATAAATTTACAACCTTAATACAACTTTTTTTTCTGAGTGTATGCAATTTCTGGAGAAGTGCCAAGATATAGGGAAATAATCAAGCTTAGTCAAAGTATAGGGTTGGATAGCAAAGATTTAATGACAATTCATAAGTTTAAAGCAATACATTCTAAGTTGGATAATCATAATACTGAACATCAAAATTGTGCCATAAACAAAACAAAAGGCTCAAAGATAACAGATGGAGGTTGCATACACTTGGGATCAAGAATTAAATTGAAGGTAAAAACAAAAATCCCCCTTATAAAAATAAAAATGGGTCTTACATCATTAATATTAACTCAAAAATTAAATATGCAATATATTTAAAACAAAAAGGTAATTTGATACCAATATTGTGGTATCAAAGAACAAAGAACAATGTAAGCAACAGTGCAAATCAAGAATAGAGTTGAATATTATCCTACCATGCTGGGTCTCAATGATCTCGACTGATCCTGTCTACAGAAGAGGAGTACTTTACTCGTGGAAGCCTGACTCTGGAATGCTTCTTGAATCCTCGTGCTTCCCCTTTTATATCCCAGGTCGATCCCACAGCGAATCCTCGGATCGTTCCCTGGAGGAACAGCCTGAAACCCTCACAACGCTTCCGGTATAGGAAGAGAGAACAACAAGACAGCGATCAGCGAAGCAAAGAGTTCCCAGCATGCCAAGCGTCGAGGCATAAGTACACTAGGGCTAACAATGACAAGAAAACTTAATAGAAAAAAATAAAATTAATTCCAAGATTCAATCTCCTTATATTCTACTACTTGTTGGCCCCGCTTCACTAGGCTGTGCGTTTGTCTTATTTAATCAAATCAGAAAAAATAAAATTAAAAAAATCAATTTATTTTAAACCAAATACATAATTACAAAACTTCACGATAAATCACACTTTTAGTGAAATTTCTATCACTATTTTCGATCAATTTCCCTTGTTCTTGAGGAATATCATGGATACAAATTTTCATATTGCTTTTAAATTTTGAACATGATAAAGCCATATAAAGTTGACCATGAGAAAACACTGATTAAATTAAAATTAAACGTACATGAGAAAATGATTGTCCTTGACTTTTTTTTATAGTCATAGCAAAAGAAGGAATAATTGGAAAACGACATCTTTTAAATATGAAAGGCAAATTGAAATCACTTGATTTTAAATTGATTTTTGGGATTATAACAATTTCATTTCTATTTGAATCATTTACAATTTTTGCTTGAATTAAATGTCTATGACATGATGTGACTATTAAGCGAGTTCCATTGCACAATCCTTTTTTGGGATTGAAATTTCTTATCAACATGGCAATCATTCCTACTTTTATGTAAAAGATATGTGATGAATTCAGCATTTCTATCGTGACTTGATTATATATTTGATCATTTAGATCTGCTACCACTGAGTCATTATTTTTGAATGTAAATTTTCATCCTTCCATTCGAACTATAATTTCGTTGTTCACTGTGAGAGCACCAATATTTGTTGAGCATAGGATTACTCAATTTGATAAACCATCAGATGAAAGTGATTGTACATCATCTCCAAAAATTGTAAAATTATATCAATCTCAGGTGAGACAATCATTTCATTTGGAATTTCAATTAAATCACGATCCAAAGTTTCAATTCTTGCAAAATTTCCGGAAACAATTTTAAGAAGCCACTTAGTGAAATCGTCTTGACCTGCACTTCTCATGTTAGATATCAACGAAAGTACATAAAATGTTGCTTTGATCACTTCTTTTGCTGTTTTTCTTGGAGTAGTTCAATGTTTTGATCAATGTTTTCGGTAAGCATTGTCGAAAATGTCCTCCAATGACTATCACCTTATTTCCAAATGGCTTATCTCGTTTAATCGGATTTTTTAGAACTCCATCTCTCAAGAAATTTTCTGGATTTTTCAGAACTCCATCTCTCAGTCCATGTTTTGTTAACATTGTTACTTCATCGATGATTATAAGTTTTGATTCTAAAATATCTTTACCTTGAAGAGACAAAGTTTTGATGTTGAGTTTTCAAGCAATAGAACTGGCAACTTGAAACCGCTTTGAACTGTTCTACCTCCTTTCATGGGTGTTGAGGCAATTCCAGTTGTAGCACATGAGAAGACTCTTATCTCCATTTCCTCGGATGAAATTCATTAAAACTCTATAAAGATAGGTCTTTCCAGAACCACCAGGTCCATCAAGATAGAATAATCGAATTGTGGCATTTTCACTGTAAACTGATTGAGTGATCCTTTTGAAAGTTAGTCCTTTGTTGAGTATTTAAAGTTGGAATGAGTCGTTCTGCTTCTCTTCTTTCTTCAGTTGGATTAAATAATGGTTATTAATTAAAAATACAAATTAAATAAAAAATAAGATATAATAAACAAAAATAATTAATCAAAATCAAAATAAAAAGCTGACGTTTCGGATAGAGACTATCCTTTATCAAAGCAAAAAAGGATAATTCTCTAAAAGCAAATGGAATATTAGAGAATTATCCTGAAGTTATGAAAGTTGTACTAACGGACGGGTTTATATATAGTTTGCATGGGGAATAGTAATACAGTATTGGCTGAAAAACAAGAAGAGAACAAATGAGATTAATTAGAAGAACTGTTGGGATAGAACAGGACGGAGGAAAAATAGGAATAATAAGGGGGTGGCGAGAAAAATGCAATAGGATGACACATATGAAATTGAAATTATAAAAAAGTTTTAGGAATGATGGGGTGCCTAGCAAAAAGATTTCGTAAAATTCCCTGAATTTTCCTTGATTTTTCCTGATTATCAGCAGACAAAAAAGGCTGTCATGAAAGAATATTATTGACATTGTTCAAAATTTTCGATTTTATGATTCCCCGACTTTTCCCGGTTAAATAAAAAATAATAATAATAATAAAAAAAAAAAAAAAATTCCCTGACAATTCCCGGTCGCTAGTCACCCTGTAAAATAGAGCATCGGGTCAAAGGTAGAAAAATATGAAAGAACATTGAAAAGAAGAAATAAAAGATAAGATAAAGAAAAAAGAAAAAAAAAGAATAAAGAAAAAGGCCCATAGAGAATTTTACGAAATCTTTTTGCTAGCACCCTATCATTCCTAAAACTTTTTTATAATTTCAATTTCATATGTGTCATCCTATTGCATTTTTCTCGCCGCCCCCTTATTATTCCTATTTGTCCTCCGTCCTGTCCTATCCCAACAGTTCTTCTAATTAATCTCATTTGTTCTCTTCTTGTTTTTCAGCCAATACCGTATTACTATTCCCCATGCAAATTATATATAAACCCGTCCGTTAGTACAACTTTCATAACTTCAGGATAATTCTCTAATATTCTATTTGCTTTTAGAGAATTATCCTTTTTTGCTTTGATAAAGGATAGTCTTTATCCGAAACGTCAGCTTTTTATTTTGATTTTGATAAATTATTTTTGTTTATTATATCTTATTTTTTATTTAATTTGTATTTTTAATTAATAACTATTATTTATTGTATTCCAGGGTTCTTGTGTCTTGTCCTTCTCTTAATATATATCTGTTCAGTTGGATTAAAAATTACTAACTCAATTTGCTGCCCAGTTGGCTATGGCAGATTGAAAGAAGTGCAATTAAGACTATGTTGCTTGAGAACTGTAGAAATGTCGTGAAGAGAATAATTGAATGCAACATCTTCATCATGATCTCTCAAAAAATCAATTGATATTGGTTGTTTGTATTGCGCCCATGAATCATTTGCATTTGGTTGGGGAATAAAATACGCAGACAAAAGAAAAGAACTGTCTTAGTGAAATGGTGTGTTGAAGACAATATCTTCTCGTATACATTTTCCCCATCCTTCGTCGTCATAAAAAATACCTCGTTGTCTTGTTGCTTCAATAAAAGTTGAACACGGTACTCCATCAACAGTTCTTAAATCTTCAAATGATTTTGCTCCATCAACAGTTCTTAAATCTTCAAATGATTTTGCTCCAGGAACATGATGTAGAAGGATACAAAGACAGAATAATTTTTGTTGAGCTAGACTAACAATGTACATTCGTGCAATTGTATTAACATTTTGATGTCTTTGAACTTAAAAAAATTAACATTTTACTATTGAAATTTTCAAAAAAAGGCTATAATTTTGTAATGAAAAATCTGATTGATACCATTTATATCTCGGTGAATAGAGCTAATTAGAAGCTACATTTCACTTTTTATTTTGTCGAGATATCTTAAAAAGACCTCCTTTTAAATTGAAAAAATATAAAGAATTTGGCATAAAGTCGACCATTTTGACGAACCTGAGGTCAATTTTTTTAAGTTAAATCTATTTTAGTTGTCTATTATCGACCTATAGAGCAATTTTTGTTTCATCAAGATAACGCTTATGGTTTGGTCAGAAATTAGAGAAAGTCAATGATGACAGACAGAATAACGTTTTTATTAAGTAAGATAGTTCGTTCATAATCATTACAACTGGATAATAAAGTTTTCACTGAATGCAGTCTTCAAATAAGTAATAATCGCATTGGGCGTTAGGCCTAACGGTCGCATGGTGCGTTCTTCGATATCAGTCTGGGGCTTTTGTACTTCACAAATCCTCCCGTGGAAAGTTGACACCGCTGGATTTAGGATAATGTCATGTAACCTTTTTAAAAGGAGGGTTACTGTAACCTTAAAAAATTCAACTTAACTGACTTTGTCACAAGATAATACAGTATATTAAGATTGAAAAACAAAAGGAAAAATTTCACGGACCACAAGCATCTGGCCTGTCACTTCTACCACTACCACATCTGAACCACTACGGACATTGAGAGAGTAAGGCCGTCTTTATCATTACTAAAGTTTATCATTAAGCCTCCACTTTAACTATTTAGTAGTTTTTAGTACATCTACTGTACCAATATCTGTAGTGCTTCAGTTGGTGACTAGCCAGAGGCTAATCCCCATTTCAATCCTAGGAATTTTATCTTTCATTTTTCAATCCACATATCATCCAGGATCACGTTTCTACAGGATATCACTAGTATATTGGCCTCTTAAATTTGAAAACTACAAAAAAAAATCTTGCAAATATTCCAAGGAGGAGCTTTAGCTGTAAAGCAGAAATACAATTATTAATGTTTTATGAGCAACTGAGCAATCGTGCATCGACAAAGCGATTGTTGCGTCTGCGTGCTGACGTTAACAATGTTTAAAAGATAAACAGAAAGTAACAGTGTGTTCATTCTTGATGAATCGATTGTTATATAACATGTTATTATCTTGGTATTCTTTAGAGTCACTAGTTTAGCATGTGAATTCGACTTGAAGGGGGCCATGAAAAACCCTGCACAGTTGATACAATAAAGCTAAGACCTTGATGTTCGTATTTCTGAAAACAGAATTTGAAAAAGTTATCGTGCAAACGTTGAACGGCCGGATAAATGCACAGACTAAGCGTGCATTCTTGGAAGTAGATTTTTGGTAAAGCTCCTAATAAAGAATCTCAAGAAAATGATGGAATAGCTGCAATATAAAGATAAACGAACATCGACGAACACATTGACTTTGCAGGTCCTTTTCAGGGACAAATGTTTTTTGTTCCAGTCGACTCATACTCCAAGTGGATTGAAGTTCGTCAAATGCAAAATACGTCAGCAACAGCTACAATTGCGACGCTATGTGAAATACTTGCAACTCATGGAATTCCCGATTCAATCGTTTCAGACAATGGACTGCAATTCACCTCATCTCAATTTGCCATTTTTACACAAAAGAATGGAATTAGGCATATTAGAATATCGCCATACCATCCAGCTGGAAATGGTCAAGCAGAATCAGCTGTTCAAGCTATGAAAGAAAGTTTAAAACCTATTATCACCGATGGGTGGAAAAAACGTTTATCAAGCTACTTATTGTCACAACATATTACCCCTCATTTGTCTACAGGGCTGAGTCCAGCTGAACTTTTATTTAAACGCCATCTACGTTCATGCTTAGATTTGATGCATCCAGACAGCATGGAACATGGTACTAGACAATATGCTACTACCGCCCGTCAATTTCATATAGTGCTACTGCTCTAGTATGTCAGAGTGGGATAAAAAATCAGCATGGATTCCAACCGTTGTACATCGCAGACTGGGTCCAGTTAAATATGAAATCGCAACACCCACTAGCTTCACTCGCAGACACGTGGATCACATGCGCACTCGAAACAGCGTGGCCTCCCCTAATAATGAAGAACTTACTCCACCTTCAATGCAGAATAATGAAACATCTTCTTCGTCAACACTGCAACAAAACGAAGAACAATCAAAGATAATTCCAAACGATTCGGCAATTGTGACAACACTCCCGACAGCAGCATCTCACACTCGATCGCAACGACAAAGCCGATCGCCATCCTACCCTATTCATTAGGAATCCTTAATCAGAGTGTGTACTAATTGTTATTACACGCATCAAAGAATAGGAGGTTGGATATTATGGATTTGCAGTTGCATCACCAGAGCACGCAACAGTTATGGATTGAAGGATTACGTATTCTCGTCCAAGGTGGAAGGTGTGAAATGTATCATGTTGCCACCAGACGGCACACACAACTTTTCCTTTGATTGCCATACTGCCATAACGAACACTTTCGATTTCATCCCTGCTTGTGTAACCACGTTTGTTCTCTCTCACATTCATGTTTATTTAATATAAGTGTGTTATTAAATCCTTTTCATTGATCAACCTACCTGTGCATTGTTTCATCTCATTACACAACACTTACTGTTTTTAAATAAACTGGAAAAGTCAGACTGGTTTGTCGCAGACTGTATGTGAACAAAATCGAATTTTCAGAAGAAAGGAAAATAAAAACTATTACATGAAACCGAAAAAAGTACCTTATTAAGCATTATGGCAACAGAAATGAAAATTATATGATGTTAATTTTTAAAAACTATTAAATTTTGAACATTTTAACAATGATATCTGAGAACACAAAAATATATTTAAAAAGAAGTTGCATCTTACCACTTTGGAATGTGACAATAACTGCAAAATACTGGGGGTAATTTTTGCCCAAAAGTCGGTCAATGTTATTGATGCAGAGTTATGATGTTCACTGCCTGGCGGGTTTAGCGAAGCCATTTGCTCACAGTACATAGTCCAGAGCTATAAAAATATAATTGTAAAGTTTATTATAAATTTAAAAAGTACATTTTTGGGAAAATTTTAAAAATTCTTAAAGTGATAAGTTAAACATAAAAGTATAAGAATTCTTTTACATTCAACTTTGTAAGCAAGATAATTCAACTCTCCATGGTGAGGAATTCAATCACAGCGCATTTTACAGTTGAATATCCATATACATCGATGTTTTCTCAAGTATTCTGCAAATGTGTGACTTTGTAGATGGATAATGGCATTAGATGTTGTGATAGCCAATAAATCGGGCTTACTTTTCATATCAATTTCAGACCCAAATTTTGCAAATTACTGAAGTTACCATAGAAGAGGCAACATTTTTCACAATCCTCACATATTTATAAAGGGCAAAAATTTTGAAATTTACCAAGAACTGTGGATAATTCAAAACTGAATTTTAAGGTATTTATGAAATTTGAATCTTGGGATTTTACTTAGGCACTGAGTTGGTACCCAATCATGTTTGTTCATAACCAATGACTATATACCATTTCCAGTTTAAGTAAGCAGGATTTAATGTGTTTTCATCAAACCAAGTCTGGCTGCACTACATGAATTCAATAAGTAGTGAATGGCAATATGGCAATCAATAAATGAACCAGTGGCTGATTTTAGGGGGGGGGGGGGGGGGGGAACGGCGGGTCTACACCGCCCCGAACAGCGACATCGAGGAGAGGGAAGGCGCACGAAAGGAGAGAGTGGA
>JAHWFO010045455.1:384356-399348 GCA_023313115.1 Rhysida immarginata | reverse complement strand
CCCCCCCGTTTAAGTTCTAGATCTGCCACTATAAACTGTAAATGGGATATTACCCAATGTAGCAATAAGAAAGGAATTTAAGTTTATTCTTTGTTCAATGAATCATAAACTATGTCTAATTTAAAAAATTGTTTATATAACTTTTAACTGCAGTACTTTATATTTCTAAGTACTTCATATTTTTTATTTAAGTACGAAGGCAAGCTAAGGAATCATTAAAAGTCCGGATTTTTATTTGAAAATGGTCATACTTATTTGAGTAAAACAAAAAAAAATGGAACTTTTTACAATCATACTGTTCATAACTACATAATTATTTTCACCATACAATTGTCCTGACAATGAATATATTCAGTAGTGTGCTGGCAAATGTTTAACAACTGGCTCCACGACTACTCAATTGGACCGGAAGTTGTTACTGAAATATTTCAGGCCGGAACCGGAAGTCGTTACTGGATATCAGAATTGAGACTTCAAATCTGCAATAATTTTTTACAGATTTGTAAGATGTGTGGGACGATGTACGAGATATTTCTGTATGACGGACCCCTTGGTTGTAGTTTTACATTATGCGATGGAATTTTTTTGACTAAAATCTCTGGGTTTTTTCCTCGTATCTGAACGTCTGTACAAACTTGGAGGGGAAGTAGTATGGGTGATTCTAAGCAAAAAAGTTCATATGAACTTGGGTCCGAATTTGAATGCTAAACTGAGACATGAACAGAAATAAAAATGCCTCCACCAAGATCAACAAGTTAATAACTCAAGTTCTGTAACATCTAGAACGATAAATTTTGGTTAAACAACAGGGTGCATAAAACTTTGTGTACCGTTAAAAACTGATCAAATTCCAACCAATAGATTCAGAGTTACGCGTTCAACAACATAACCCGTGCTCACATGCGAGTACTAACCAGCACGTGTTACGATTTTGAATGCATAACTCGGAAACTATTCATCTGTAACGTTATCACGTGTTAAGTAATATATTCATTTTATGATAAACTTGGTCACAGGAATAATAGAAGGTATTATTCAGTTTCTTTATAAGAATAAAGTAACATAAGTGTTTTTGACATAGTGATATATCAAGTCGAGATAATTAAAGATTATAAATTTGGATATTAATCGGAAGACACACGATTGTGAAATAGCAGGAGGGGTGGAGCAATGACAGGAAGAGACGTTCTTTTCGAATTTAAGTAAATATTGTTGATATTAGTCATTGGATTCCTCGATAGATAGATATATTGATTTTTTTTAAGATTTGTTTATGTCAATGATTTCATATTGTGTTTGAAATCATTTTTATTTTCGCAATTTGTTCACTTTGGAACTTGTAAGTTGTGAAAGGGAAGGGAGACCGGATATGTGCGAGGCGATAAATAGGAGAGAGAAACCAAAACTTTTATGAGTACTGGCGAGTCGATGACAGGGGGAAGCTGAGCGCTCTCCGCCCAGGTCGATTGGGGGGGATGGTCAGCCAAGATGCGCCGAGGCGGCTGCGTAACCTCCGTAGCCCGTCGAAGCCATCAGGTGGCCTCTCTTCCCAAATCTTTGGGGCTCATACAGGCTCATCAAGTACAGTTGGTGAATATGGGAATAGAGGGACTAAGTTATTAGGTAGTCCAAGTACGAGTTCTGTTTTGATGTTGCTAATTGGAGACGGAAATTCTCTGCGAAAACGGTCACTACAAACCTATGTAAATGGCCAAGTAGCTCGTTTAGTCCGATCTCTCAATTTCTTGGTTGGAGCAGGCTCATCACATTAATTAATGAAAAAACCCTTTGGTGTGGGTGGTATCTCTCCCGAACCCGATTAAATGTTGGAACATAATAGAGACTCCCGATTAAGTGTTGGAACATAATAGAGACTCCCGATTAAGTATTGTGACATAAAAGAGACTCCCGAAATAGATTATTGAAATGGAACTTAAGAGAAACGTACCCTAAGTATTATTGAAATGGAACCTGTATGCAATTGATATTCTTCAGAGTCGTCATTTATGATTAGAGTCAAAAATATGGAAATTGGAACCCCGACATTCTTCAGAGCAATTGGAAGCAAGCAACGTGATTTTCTTCAAGCGACAGGCATAATTAGGAACCCGACATTGAGAGAAGAAGACAACTACATATTTGAGATCTTCTGTTGAACTTAGTGGGGACACTTTGAGACTTCCAGTGGACTCACTCACTAATCGATCCGGATTATCTTCAGGTGTGTTTTCTGTGCTTCAGTTTGATAAGTGATAATTTATGGCCTGTTTAACACAAGAAGTGTTTTTGTGCATTAATTTGGATTAAAAGTGATCACAAATCTGCAGATGTTTGAGACTACGCAGCTGTAAGTAGAATGAACTTAAATGCGTAAGATTTATTTGATGGTCATGACAAAAAGAAAGGTATAATACAGAACTATTTGAGAGAACTTTCTTAGAATTGAGTTTTAATTGATACTATCTCTTTCCTCAGAGCAAATTGATTTTTATTGACATTTATTCACATTTTGCATGTTATCTTAGTTATAAGTACTTGGGGAATTTAATATTAACTTTCTTCTTTACGATAAGATCTATCTACTTTCTTTTCACTTAGATTTAAGACTTTATTTAATCTTGTATCTCATTGGTTTGTTTAACTTTGAATAAAAAAACATTTATTTAATTTCAAACCTTGCTTTCCTTATTGAAATAAATAAGTCACAGCCTGCCATTTTAAAAAGAACCTAACCTATGTCCTTGATTATGCATATTGATTTTGTTTGAGCATTTATTTGGTTGAGCTAGCCGTCTTTGAATTCATTGCATTGGATTCTGGTTTTGAGTTGAGACAAAGGGGGGGTGGTCCACTCAAACTGATTGAGGTCGCATTGGCACCCATTGTGTAAAATTATAAAATCAATTGTATAAGATTACATTGGCGCCACAACGTGAGGCAAAAAAAGGCACTTACATTGGAGCCCATTATATTAATTATGAAATCAACGACATTAGGTTACACATCGAAATTTTAACGGTCCACACAGTTTTATGTAATCACCCATACTACCTCCCCTCCAAGTTTGTACAGACCGTTCAGATAAACCCTGTATACATGAATTAATGTATAAAAAATATTATTATTTCTAATTTTTCATGTCTTTGTTGAAATTCAACAAACGGCTCGGGAAATATTACGAAGTTCAATAACCGGCTCGCAAAATCTTAAGAAGTTCAACAACCGGCTCGTGCGAGCCGGCTCCAGCACATCCCTGAATATATTTCTCCCAATGAGTGACCAGGTTCTTGATACCGTCACTGTAGAATGTTTCACTTTGACTGCGAAACCACAACCTCATTTCTGTTTGCACTGCACCATCAGAATCAAAGTGATGCTCTTTAAGGTGTTCATTTTGAGAACAGTTGACATTCAGATGGCGTCAAATCGAGACTGTATGGAGGATCAACAACAGTGAAAAGAAGAAACTGTGATGCCTTCGTCCGTACCATATTGCTTATTGTTTTTCGTCTTTTATTCTAAAAATATCAACATTGGTATTGCGAAAATATGGGAAAACTACAGTCGTCAAAGTTGGGATTTTATTTTTAAAAAAAAATTGTGTAGTTTCTGATGAAGAACGCTCAAGTTAAATCCACTTTGCTCTTCTTGAGAACAATTGTCAAATGAAGTAAAATCTTCACTCATAGGCTACTTGGTGTCATGTTATACAACCTCTGACAATTAAGTTCGGTGAATGAGTTCACACAACAAAATGCAAAACAGATAGAGCCACATTTACTTTATTGCCCTTCGAAATAATCACCCTGGAAGGCTGTGCACTTTTGGGATCGGGTGTATAAGTCCTGGAAGCTCCTTAGGGATGGCTTTAAGTTCACGTATCACATTTGCTTCATGTCTGGAATGTCCGCAAATCTGTGTCCCTTTAAGGCCCGTTTCAGGCGTGGGAACAAGAAAAAGTCTACCGGTGCCAAGTCTGGTGAATAAGGTGGATGAGCTATGGATACGACCCCTTTTTTGGCCAGAAACTGTTGCACGATTACGCAGTGTTCCTCTTTGATCCATTATCCACAGTTACGTGCGCACGCTACACCTTCAACTGAAGAAACGAGCATCTGCTAAACCATTGCACGCACAAACGTGACCTGTCTGAACTTGCTTAAGCAATGACTGGGCTTGTATTCACATGCATTGTTACTCGCGTAAAGCTCGCACAGATTAGGATGTGATGTCATTCACTGAACTTAATTGTCACAGGTTGTATAAAGGTCAATCAGGAGTGAGCTAATCATGTGAATCAGAATGCAGTGATCACACAAGTGATCATAAAAACAACCGAATCACATATAGTTTCTTATTCAACGCTCCATAGTTACACTGGGAAATGCATACTATACATTCCACGAGGGGCGATTGATAAATAAGGTCTCTATGGCTGTAAATTTTTTATTTGTTAACCGATTTTCAAAATTCTTTTTGTATCTTATACTCACATTTGTCCTCTAAGTAATGCATTATTCACTTATCGACATAGTCCCCATCCCTTTCCACGCATTGCGCCAACGCGTGACCAGTTGGGTGAACCCGTCGGAGAGAAATTCCGGAGTTGTTGTCGACACTTGGATTGAATGGCAGCTTTGGCCCCTCTTCTGGAGGACGATAACGTCCTTCCGCACACGACTCACTACACACCAGAGGCGTTGCAGCGCCTACAGTTCAAAGATGAAAAATTGCAGTTCAAAAATGAAAGACTTTGCACATTGCGACTTTCACCACTTCCCAAAGAAAAAAGAGTTCCTTAAGGGACACGAGTTGGTTCTGATGGCGAGGTAAACGCTGCCATTCAATCCTAGTGTCGACAACAACTCCGGAATTCCTCTCCGACGGGTTCACCCAACTAGTCACACGTTGGCGCAATGCTTGGAAAGGAATGGGGACTATGTCGAAAAGTGAATAGTGCATTACATAGAGGACAAATGTGAGTATAAGATACAAAAAGAATTTTGAAAATCGGTTAACAAATAAAAAAGTTACAGCCATGGAGATCTTATTTATCAATCGCCCCCCGTAGATTATTATTTATTTAATATTGTGAGTAAGTCAGTTAAACTCCTTTTAAGATTACAGTAACCCTCCTTTCAAAAGGGTGACACGACACTTTCATGCAATTATTGTGTCAAGAACTGTGAATGTATGAAGGATCCCTGGTCGTATAACTTGTCATGCGGAGAATAGGCATAACGGTCCTAATTGACATTCAAGTTTCATTGATAAATATTTTGAACTGATGCAGCTTTTATCTTCAATTATATATATAATCCATGCTCTCATCTAGTTTAAGAATCAATATATGTCATGCTATCTTAATTTTATCATTTTTTTTTGTTATTTGCTGAAATTGGATGATCGCCGATTTATCGAATCTGTGAAGACGCTAAGGCTTCTGGGATATCTTGGTTTCTCTGGGTTCTCTATCAGCTTCGCTCTCGTTCACTACCGAGAGTTTTGTGAGTTTTTCCAGCGTGGCCACCAGATGGCGATCAAGGTATTCACTGCAGGATTGGCAGTGGGTATATAAGGGGAGCGCGAAATTCAAAGATTCATTCTGAATCAGGCTCCTGAATAGGCTAGACATCCAGACGGCTCCGGACCAGACCACCACCCAAGATTCCCAGGATGGCTAAGGTAATTACGGCACTTAATCATATGTATCCACTTTGCCAGACTTACACTGCTTTGCAATAAAATTGCCCCACCCACAAGGACTTATCCGAATGAGCCAAAAATAGGTATACAGCAAGAGATATATCTGAACACACCTTTATTACGTTATGGAGCCAAGACATGCACTCGTTTGTACAGGGGGTCCCAATGGAAATCGGCATAAGTAGATTGTGGCACCACCTCTAGCAGCGATGCATTGTTCCAGCCGCAGGTGTAGGCGATCATACAGACAGCGAATGTCATCTTGGGGTACATCTGCCCAGGCCTGGTGAACCTGCTGTGTCAGTTCATGGAGATTCCGGGGTGATTGTAAACGACGTCCCACCATGTCCCACATGTGCTCAACTGGCAACAGGTCTGGGGACCTCGTGGGGCATGGCCGGCAGTTGACATCAGGCAGACATGCCGTGCTCATGCTTGCCATGTGTGGTCTGGCGTTATCCTGCTGAAAGACTGCGCTGAGTATGGGTGCAGAAAGGGCAGTAATACGAGCTGCAGAATCTTTATGACGGCAGATGGTGACTAAAGGTGTTCTGGCATCGTAGCCGATGGCACTCCAGACCATGATCCCGAGTTTTGGGGCCACGATGGCAATACCAGATGCATTGTTCATTGGCACGTTCCAATGGTCTGCGCCACACACGCCCATGTCTGTCATCGGTGTCCAAACAAAAGCGGGATTCGTCACTGAGGACCACCAGGCGCCATTCCATTCGCCACCCCACTCGTTTGTTAGTAACTTTATATAATATTCTATAAGTTTATATTTATTTCGTACAAAAAGAAAATAAGAGAAAGAATATAATAATAATATTTATTATAAATTAATATATTGTAATTATCAAATTATATCTCATGAATGTTTTAAACTAAATAATAATTAATTACATTTACTTATGTTAACAATGAGTAAGTGTTCACGAGAATAATTAATCACGTGAAACACATTGTTGTATATAGAATGACACAGAAACGAAAAAGACTTCATTCATGATGGAAGTGACAATATGTACTTCCAGTATATTATATGACAATTACTGTAATCCATGTATTTACATTAAACTTTTATATAAAACTTGAAATAGAAATCTCCTGCCTATTTATTTATAGCAAAAGTCATGCAAACCTGAACTAAATTACCACGTCGTAAGCAATTGATGCCGACATAGGCCTAACCACGAGAACATGTTCGTTTTCAACCTTCCCAGTAGGCCTACCTGTTGCAATAAAGTTCTTGATTCAATAGATTTTTGAACCATCGCTCTGCGGACACCAACATCGTTCATGACACCATTGTAATCGTATCGCGCGTCAAAGGTGCCAAAGGAAGACAACAATGGACGCCTGGCAGACATTGCCGCAGCACGTAACCGGCGTGCTATTGTCGCTATGACACTGGAGCAGTACCGGGAATAGTGATGGTGTCGTGCAGTTGCCACAGGGTGACGGTTCTGTCTGCTAGCGCTGTTCGCAGTATCCGCCTATCGGTACGAGCTGACATGTTTCTCCGGGTCCCAGAGCCTGGTCTACTGGCATGTGTGCCTTCCTCTCGCCATTGCCTCCAACATCGGCCTACCATCCATGCGTCCTGCGACACATGGACAGCAATCCGTCTGGTTGACCATCCAGCCTCGAAGAGGCCAATAATCCGACCTCATTCAAAGTCCGTTAATTGCGTGAATGGTTGTCGTCGTTGCGGCATTGAGACTGTTGTGCACATTACAGTACTGTATGTTCACAAGGCTGTTGCTTCCTCCCTACTGCATGGAATGCCTCACACAGGTGTCAACTGAAGAGCCTATACAGGCATCCGAACGCCCTGTATCAACCTGTCAAGGTGTGAGGTCGGGGCTCCGCAGTGGCCACTTTGCAAGTTCCAGGTTATTGTTTGCTCGACCAATCCACCGCTGTGATTTCTTTTTATGGGGGTGTGTAAAGGACAAGGTCTTCACCCTACTCCTACCCCGTGATGTAGACGAGCTGAAAGAACGCATTACAGTAGCGATACGTGGGATTGATGGAGACTTGTTAATGCGAGTTTGGGACGAATTCGACTACAGGGGGGCATATTGAACATCTTTAACTGTGTCACAATAAACTTCAAGAGTTTATCTTTAGGAATCCGTATGTGGTGTGTCTATATTCTGAATAGCTTTGATGTAATAAATTTTTAAAAGTGTGAAGTTCTTTTGCAATCACCCTGTACTACAACTGGTGCCTGAACAGCGACAGTGAAAATTTGAGAAATGACGGGGGAGAACAATAATGTAGAAGTAGAAATGGCAGAATGTTAATGTTTCAGCAGTATCAGGGTTCACGCACTTGATTCCAACATATTCTGGTGACGAAGGCTCGATAGACCTGGAAGGGTTCTTTAGCCTAATCGATAGTGTAGCCACATTGGCAGGTTGGAATAATGAGATTAAAACAAGCATGGTTAAAGCAAAGCTAAAGGGAACAGCTGGCAAGAAATTTAATGAACTACAGCTCTACAAAATAAATGACGGCAAAGATCTCACGAAAAGACTGGTCAGGGTTATAGGGAAAAGAAAGGATAAACGCGATGCAGTGCGAGAATTCTTTTTAGCGCAACAGGGTAAGAGAGAGAGTGTAGAAGAGTTTGCTGCAACGTCAGAATATTTATGGGAGAAGTTAGTTGAAGCTGAACCCAGTATGGAGCCACAGAAGGCCACCATTTTATTGAAATGATTTTGGAAAATTTGCTCCCAATGCATGCCAGGACGGTTTCACAGAAGGAACCTGAAACTTTCATAAAGGCCTTTGAGGAAGCCATTAAATATGAGAATCTAGAGAATAAGTATGCCACCGGAAACAGTAACTTAGGGGAAACTAAGGAATATAAGGATAGGATAGAGGCCCTGGAACGTTTACTAATTCAACAGTGTAAAAATGCGGAGTTAAAAGGGAAAGAAAGGGAGGAAAAGCATGACATACTACAAAAACTAATGGAAAAAATAGACTCTTCAGAACAAAAATTAGAGGATAAGACTAGAAAATAAAATGATACTCGAATTAAGGGAGGACACCAGGCAAGATTTTGTAATAGCAGGCGTTTAAACTAGAAAAAGCCGTTCATGTTCACCAGGATGTATCGGCTGGATATAACAGAGAAATGAATCTGGTCCATCTTAAAAATAGTGACAGGTTATATAAATTGTAAATTAGTGTAGAAGATAGAGATATACTGGCACTTATTTACACTGGGTCAGACGGATCTATTATTGATAATAGGGTGGCTGAGGATATAAAGGGTAGAGTAAAATGGGAAATTGTAGCCTTACTAATAAAAGGGATCAATGGACATGTTGAAAGGGTAGAAAAAGCAATATGGCCAATATCAACTCAACAGAGGGCATTTGTGACTACAGGAAATTCATATGCATGGATTTGAGTGGGAGAGATTATCAAGCCATCCTAGGTACTGATCTAATCAAGAGTGTCATTATTGAATACAATGGTATAGAATTGAATCCACAGTATGAGAATACTCTGACATGTGAACAGAAGAGTAGGTTAGATGACCTTATTCTTAGATTTAGTGATAGTTTTGGGGAGGAAGTTGAAATTCTGAGCAGGGTCAAGGATGCTATTATAGACTTTAAGATTAATAAGGAAAATCCCATTTTTGTTGCCAATACCCCATACCTCATCAGTATCTATAAGCATTTAAGAAAAGAATAGATCAATACCGTGAAGCTGGTATAATAGAGCCAAGTCCAAATGGATCTCTCCTGTATTCATAGTAAAAAAGGAAAACAGGGATATCCGTTCAAAATGAGACTTTAAAGCCTCCAAGTTATTCAAATCTAGTAAAAAATTACTAGAAGTAGTTGCACTACTCTTGACCAACAATTTATTAGTAATAATAATAATAATAATAATAATAATAATAATGTATCATGCAAGGATTATATTTTCCTATGCCTAAGCCTCATGACATCTTTCAGAGCCTCAATGGCCACAGATCGGCCTCAGTGGCTCAGTGGTTGCGTGATCGCCTCTGATGCCCGAGTACGCGAGTTCGACCCCGGCCGAGGACGACGAGGATTTTTTCAGGGGGAACATCCTGAGATCACGCACTTCCTTCGGAAGGGAAGTAAAGCCATTGGTCCCGTGTAGTCGTTTGCCAGCTGCACGTTAAAGAACCCTTGCGAGGCAAAATTTGCGGCCCCTGTAACGCCATCCTGAAATGACCATTGCAGTTGAAAAGGATGTTAATACCAAACCAACCAAACCAATGGTCACAGATACTTCTCAGTCTTGGATATGAACTCTAGATACTTTCAGGTTCTGTTAGCTGATCATTTGAAGGAGTAAATTCCAACTCACGCACTTGCTCCAGGGAGGGAAGAAGTCTGCTTCTGCCTTTCAAGGGTTCATGTCAGATCTCCTTAGTGAGAAACTGGGCAATGGACTTTTTGTCTTTCAAGATGACATACTTGTATATACTGAGAATTTTGACCACATTCACCTTTTAGAATGGATCTTTAAGATTTTTAAAAGTAAGAATCTAATAATAAAAAGGTCTAAGTGTTCGTTTTGTGTACCTGATGTTAAGTACCTAGGACATATTATATCTAAAGAAGGAATGCGGCCTGATCCTGGAAATGTTCAACACATTGAAGAGATCCCCACTCCTGCTAATGTGAAGGAAGTGAGATCCCTGTTAGGAGCTGTAAATTTTTACAGACCGTTTGTTGATAAATTATCAGATAAGCTGTTTCCCATCACTGATCTAATGAAGAAAGGGGATAAATTTAAGTGGTTTGAAAAATGCCAAGAAGCATTTAATGACATAAAAGGTGTATTAAGTAGCCAACCCGTTCTGATTCCATTAGAGCAACAGGAGTTGCTTTACACCAGATAAGAGATGGTGGTCTCTGACCCATCACATTTTACAGCTATAAGCTGAATAAAGCACAGCTAAATTACAGTATTATTGAAAAGGAAGCATTGGCTATATGATACCGATCCATATAGGTATCATACAATCTTCAATTGGGAGCATTCTGTGTCTGTTAGTGACTATATGTATAGCTGACGTGTTATCCTTGATTAACCAGGATCTTTGTATCTGATAGTAAATGATCGTTCTGTGCATCCGATATAATAGGCTTGCAGTCTGGGCATTCGAGCTTATATACCCCACATAGTTTGTAGACATTCTCTTCTTGGATCTTCTTCTTAGGGTTAGGAAGAATTTGCTATTATTCGTAGTTCTATAGGCTATTCCCAGGCCATGCTCCTGAAAAACGTTGGTGATTTTTCTGATGCTGGGATTATTGTAAGTGAAAGTAGCAAAATCCCTCTTGGTTTTGACGGCTTCCTTTCTCCGGTGTTTTAAGCTCCTCTTGAGACTTTTCAGGATGGAATAAGTTATGTGTTTGGGGAATCCGTTGAGTCTCATTAATTCAAAGGTAATGATGATTTCTTCTTTCCTAGCTTTTTGGTTAATGGGGAAAGTCAGACCACGATTGAAGTTCTGTCTGATGGCAGCAGTCTTATGTTGCATAGGGTGATTCGAGTGGAAGGGGATAATGTTCGCCGTGGTAGATTTCTTTCTATGTATTTCAAAATCAAATCTCATCGTTTGGAGATTCTTACTGATGCAGAGGTCCAAGAAATTGATTTTTCCTAGATCGTCTTCCTTTTCCATGGTGTATGCGATGGAATTGTTGAACTGGTTGAAAGTGGACAAAATCTCTATGTCCGTGCATACACTAATGTCGTAAATGATGAAGGTGTCATCTGGTACATGACTATTTTTCCTGCTTGGATTAAATTTTGTATTTGGTGGTCTTCAATGTGCTGGAGAAAGAACTCGGAAAGTATGGCGCTGATAGAAGATCCTATCATTACGCCTTCAGGGACTTCATAATATTTATATACTAAAAGACAAAATGAGCAATTTCAAAACTCCATTCGATCAATTTTTTGTTGAAAGATTGCACTTGAATGGGCAGATGCATTGTCATAGTGAAACAACACTTGTCTCTTAACCATTCCTGGATATCTTTCCTGAATTGCTGCTTTTTGCTTGGAGAAAATGGTCAAGTATGGGAGATATTGGATTATCATTTAGATGTGTCCCACGTGAGGGACCATAAATAATGCATCTCAAACTTAGATAATTTTTATTCTTAATGGTGCAAGCTGCACCCATGTCGGTGGAGATGGATATTTTATGCACTGTAACGGCCTGTGTACACAACGTCAAACCATTACAGTAATCCACTGGTTCGTAACCTGTATTTGAAGGTGAGGGAAACTTTTATTCGTGAGATAATCAACTAAACACCAATCGGCTTGAGCGGCTACTGGGTGCATCAGCAGGTGGCAGATAGCCGAATAACCTAGATTGATTACAACTTAAAACATCCCCAAATATCCAGCAAGAGGTGCAGACCAACTCCCGAACCCAAGGTGTTATGCGACCCGTGCTGAAGGGTGGATGGCACTTCAGTCATACTGTCTTTAACGGAGCCTCCTGCCTACCTGGCGACACTCAGGAGTAATTAGACTTATCCCTGTATGCAGGCACTCCCGGGATGGACCATCACTCCTGCATTTATTACTCCAGTTTATAGATAGTAATATATCCTCAACGTCATCTGGCAACCCCCCCCCCATATAAATGAACCATAAATCTTTTGAACCATATAAATCCCCTGGACCAAATGAAATCACGCCGATCTTGCTTCAACAAGTATTGGATGTGATTTCACTGATCCTACATACTATCTTTAGGGCCAATTTAGCCCTAGGTTATACACTGAATGACCAATTTATTAGACACCTCTTACGAAAAATGGATCGGCCTCCCAGTGACACCCAAACAATGGAACAGGCCGAAGCGATATATAAAAGGGATGCATTGGATCACAAGTTCTTGCAATCAGCAGCAGAAGTGGACTGGATATGGGGAAATCCAAGGATTTGACCGACTTTGAATGAGGCATGATCGTTGGAGAAAGACGGGCGCAGTTGAGCATTTCGCAAACCGCGAACCTTCTCGGGTTTTCCCATGCAACAGCATCAAGGGTATTCCGTGAATGGCAGTTATGCCAAAAAACAACCTCCAACAAACACAACTCCGGACGAAACAGGGCCGTGAATGAAGGAGGCCAACGGCGAGCGGCACGAATCATCCACAGCAACAGGATGGGAACAGCCCAACAATTGCAACGCAGTTCAATGAGGGAGCACCAAGCTGGGTTTAACAACAGGTGGCCAGTACGGGTACCGTCGCTGTCACTGTCACTGCAAAATAGGAAAGCACGCCTGCTATGGGCACACAGGCATTACCACTGGACACTGGATGAGTGGAAGGAGGTCGCCTGGTCTGACGAATCGCGGTTCCTACTTCATCATGCGGATGACATACTGTGCATCTGGTGCAGACAGCACGAGGCCATGGACCCATCCTGTCAGCAGAAAACCGTACAGGCAGATGGAGGAGGAGTGCTGGTCTGGGGTGTCTTCTCTTGGGACACACTGGGTCCTCTGATATTCGTAAACACATCCCTGAATGCGACACACTACCTGAACATTGTTGCCGATCATGTGTACCTGCTCATGATGTCTGTGTTCCCTGGTGGTGACGGACAGTTTTAGCAGGACAATGCTCCCTGTCACCATGCTCGAATGGTCTTGGAGTGGTTCAAGGAAAATGAGGTGGACTTCCACCTGCTTCAGTGGCCAGTTCGGTCGCCCGGTCTCAACCTAATCGAGCATTTATGGGATGAAGTGGTGAGAACGATCCAATGCCTTCCCACACTACCGTCCAACCTGCACCAATTAAGGGACGCTGTGATGTCAGCCTGGACTGCTATTCCTCCGCAACGGTTTCAACACTTTCTTGAATCCATGCCAGCACGTATTCAGGCAGTTCTCGTCGCAAAAGGAGGCGTAACAAGCTATTAGCAGGGTGTCTCTAATAAATTGGTCGTTCAGTGTATTCCTAATCTGTGGAGGTTGGTCAAAGTGGTCTTTATTCCAAAACCTGGAAAGGGCCGCTATGACCTGGCCAAAAGTTTTCGTTTTAGTTTATCTTCTTTTGTACTTATATGTTTCAATAAGAATACTGATATGCCGATTAGAGAAATAATGGGAGCATTGTCCCTTTTATGTTAATCAGTTTGCCTATTAGCTGGATAAGTCTACACAGGTTACCTTGCACCATTTGGTGGTTAAAATCGAGAGAACCCTTGAGTATAGGATATTTGCCCTTGCAGCTTTTCTCGATATCGAGGGTGCTTTCAATGACACCTCTCATACTTCAATTACCAATGCTTTTTGTTCTAAAGCAATTGTTCCACTGTTTCGAAAATGGATTCAAACCCTTTTGGCAGACAAAAGTATTGTCTCCCAATTTTTGGGGGAGAAAATTGAGGTTCGACCCTCCAGGTGCTGTTTGCAGGGTAGTTTTCATCCCCCCCTGCTATGGAACCTGGGCGACCTTATTTCTAAGTTACACAATCGTGGCATATATGCCCAAGGGTATGCGGATGACATTGTCATCTACGTATCTGGGATTGATAAACTTACTTTATTGGACCTGATGCAATCTGCTCTGGATGAGGTTCAAACATGGTGCATTGGGCGGAATTTAAGGGTTAATCCTTTGAAAACCACTCTCGTACCTTTTACTTGTCGGAAAGAAATTATTCCTTTTAATCCAACACCAATCTTGTTTGGTGAAAAGATTATAGTAAGGAAGAAGGTAAAATAGTTAGGGGTTTTCTTCGATAGTAAATTGACTTGGAACCAAATCTTGATAAAAGAATAAACCTGGTTAAAATGGCGCTCTATCGATGTCGCCGTGTCCTAGGTAAATCAAAGAACATTAAGGAAAAGAATGAAAGCTCTATTTGATTTAGTGTAAGTTTGTAGATCTTAGCGTCGCCATAGCCTGGTTTGGAAAATGGTATGCAGAGAAGCTCTCACTCATGTCAAAGAGGGCAGCAAATGCTTTGCTATACCTGCATTCATTGAAGTTTTTTATTTAGTTTTAAAATGCTAAATTAAATTATTGTTCATTTATTTTCTTATTTATTTACTGACAAGGTTTATTATATTGAAACTATAATTATTTTATTCCATAACATTATTTTATAATGAAATCTTGTATTTTTTTTAAATTCTGTAATTTTTTAATATACAGTAAAACCCCGTTACAACGTACTTCAAGGGACCTGGAAATTTGTACTTTATTCTGAGGTAAACGTTATTCTGAAACTGGGGGGGG
>JAHWFO010045455.1:354824-384256 GCA_023313115.1 Rhysida immarginata | reverse complement strand
TGTGAACAATGCATATATTCATAGAAAAACATAAGAATACATGAATACATTTTATTTTATTCAATACAAACACACTATAGCATATACAATATATAGTATTACATTAAAAAAAAATCTGTAATGGCCGTCTGCTTTCTTTCTATAACTTGCCTCCCCAAAAAGTTCTCCATATCTGACATTGTGAAGTTAAATGTTTCTGATGCACCGCTATGCTGTGCAAAATAGTTTCGTAAACTTTTTATAGCCTCCATTGCTACCAAAGTTGAGACGGGCGTTACCTCTGGTTCTAAATGGCCATTTTCATCTTAAACACATGATCTTACCGTATTGAGGATGGACAATCGTCCGTCAAGTGAAGGCCTCTAATCTAATTGCAGTACAAATTGGATCCCGACTGAGTAGCATGCAGAGATTTCCGGGTTTATATATGCTACACTGACCAACCAATGAAATGTAAACTCGGCTTAATTAGCCCATTGGCCCAGTACGTTGTACTGAAGGGATAATTTAACAAAGGGAATGTAAAATTAGTATGTTATTCTGAAATATACGTTAAAGTGAGGTACGTTATTCTGAAACCTTTTAGCATTAAAATACCTACGTTTGGGACGGGGATTTGAAATTTGTACGTTATTCTGAAATGTGAGGTATGTTGTAACGAGATTTTACTGTATTTTAGAAAGCAAACAAATGTTTATTTTAACATGACTTTTATTCACTTACTTTTTAAAAGTGATTTAAAAGCAGACACCACAAAAAATCAGACAGTGGTAAAGATGTTCGATTGCATTAAATATGCTTATAAATTTTATAACCATCAGAAAATTAGAATTCGATAAACTTTTATCACCAACTAAAATGTTCTTACAGTCAATGCGTTCATTTTCTTCTAGAATTTTTTTTGGCTAAAAAGCCTGCAACGTATGCAGCCGAATTTGTTTCAAATAAATTTGGATTTTCAATGTCTAGAGTTATTGGAGCTGAGTCAGAAGAAGACTTTGCAACTGCGTCAAATTCCTTGGATGTTTCTTGCAACATTTCAAGTTGGCAATAAAAGTTCATCATTATCCTTTACATAGTTTCCTACTGACCAGGATAAAATAACATATGTGGCCATAATTTATTTTGTAGCAATGATGTTTTATTGCTTGGCAATTGTTTTAGCAACGCACGCGCAAGCAAATCTTTTAGAGTTTCCTAAAGGTGCCATTATTTGGTATACGGATGGCTCCCGACATCATGGTTACTCTGCCCTGGGTGTTTACTGTGGTGAACCTAAAACTCTTCGCTTTCATCAACTTGGTCGTTGGGTCACGGTCTTCCAAGCAGAGATGTTAGCTATTATTTACTGTCTACAGATATGAATAGATAAACTCTACGTTCGTAGAAAAGTCTTCATACTCAGTGGCTGTCAGGCGGCCCTTAAGGCCATTAAATCATCCAAGATAACTTCTAAAATTACCTTGGAATGTTGTCGACTCCTGCAGAGCTTGGTTCACCAGAATAACGTTACGTTATTATGAGTGCCAAGTCGGCACTTTATGGTCCTGAACCTTTTTGCGGTATTTCCAAACAAACTGCAATCTGTGAAATTAACAATATCTCTTATCAAGTGATGATGAAAAGATGGGAACAGACCACCGATCAAAGCCTGCTAGAGTCGTGATTAAGAAACCTACTCAGAGTCTAACAACTAGTATTCTGCGGCTTACTAGGAATAAACTACGAGTTATCATGGGCTTTCATACAGGTCATGATTTACTACGAAAATATTTACACAGAATGGGGATCAATCGGGAGAAACCACTATGTTCAAAGTATAACTTGGTGGATGAAACAGCCCATCATATTCTTTTTGAATGTGTCGCTCTGGCACATATTTGTCACCTCACGATAAATTGTACTTTTCTTGAGGACATTCACCAAGATGTACTAGATAGCCTGACTCACTTTCTTAGCAAGTCTGGCTTCCTGTAGGTTCTTTAGTTTTTAGGTTCTTGGCATAAAATTCCCTCGTTGGAATAAGTGCCTAGGTAATCTCTGGTTTTCCACCTTGATTAACCAACCCGCTCTTATAAGAAAAGAAAAGAAAAGAAAAGATAAGATAAGATAAGATAAGATAAGATAAGATAAGGTAAGGTAAGGTAAACAGAAAAAACTTCAAAACGATATTTGAGTTGGGTCCCCATTATTATATTGAGAACCCATTTATTAAAATTGATAACAGAAAAAATAACGAACTGCGGTTATTTCCCTTTTCTTTCTCCTTTACTTTTAAATCGCTCTGAGGAACAATGCAAAAACTAAAATAAAAAGGCGAGAGGTTTTTTTTTTGGTTTTTTTTCCTCCTTTAGTAGAATTAAAGGACAAAAAAGAATGTTATAAGGCTAACGTCTGTTTCTTGTTTTCCAACGTTGGGCAAACTTAGGTTCAAATTCAGCTTAAGTACTAATTAGATAATGCACGTCAAAGTTCATGCTCCATATTCGTGATTGTTGCATCAAGCAGTTTCTACGTCACAGCAGATTATCTGGTAAAACAAACACGGCTTCAAACAAGACAACAGTCAAAAACTCCCCCCCCCCTTATTTTTGTGTGTGTGTTTAGAGGATGGTCAAATGTCTCCACAAGGTAAGTGTTATTATTTTTTTTTTATCTTTTTTTTTAATCCTTTTAAATGAAATTAACAAGTTAGCTAAATCCCAAGGGTTTCATAAATAAATCGTTTCTTTCTATTCTAGTTCACTTTCCTTTTCTGGCTGTCAGTAAACTGAAATAGTGCCAAATGATATGGTAAATAAGCTTTCTTAGGATATCTTAATTAAAATAGGAACAAATATATCCTGGTAAAATACTAATGGCTTATCTCCTTTTCAGGGCCAAGGCGTAAACAGAGAATAAATCAGCATAATGTTAACTCCCAAATACAATAGCAATTATTACGATAAAATGGTGACGTTGTGGGTGGAATAAATAAAATTTCAATCAAACAGATTTCTAAGGTTCAATTTTGCAATTTCATCAACCATATATCAATCAATTAACCAGATGCTATAATTCCTGATATAAAGGGAGGAATTACCACATACCGGGATTACAATTATAAATCAACATTCATACAGGACTGGTAAGAAGTTAGTATGGAGTGGGAATACGCAGTCAGGTCCCTCCCCTTCCCCCAAAAGGGCCATGATCCTCTAAAATAACTTTGGAAATCTCTTAGAAAGTTGCAGCATTATAACAAATGAAGAATAACTTTGAAGGGTGAATCAAAACCCTGACATTTATTAAGTATTCGTTATCTTAGATGAAATTGTTTCTTAAGTATATGCTTCGTTTTTTTTGTTCCCACTTTTCACCTTTTAATCCATATTTCGTGTACCCCTTTGTTCCCCCCCCCCTTCCTCAAATAATTGTTATCATATAAAATTTCTATCACAATATTTCCACTCGCACAGAGAAATCTTTCTTGTAATTCTTTGTTAATCAATATCATATTCATAGGTTAGTTTTTCCATGAATTGATTAAATCCACAAGACGACGTGACACCAAGCCATCAGACAATACTAATTGAATAATCACTTAGAGAAATCAATGACTCCGAAGAAATATACGTCAATAAAGATTCGATAAATCCGTGAAACACTAACACACTACATCCCAATAAAAGTAAATTCTTCAAAATTCACTATCATAAAAGAGCACTGACTCCATCAAAAAGAAAAAGGTGTTAACAGTAATTGTCCTAGTACTTACTGCGAAAATTATTCAAAGTTTCGAACGAATTTTTTTTTTGAAAATTGGTAATGAACATCATGATGGAATGGAGGCCGTTACATCACTTAGAAACTCCACCATTCTGTTGTGTTGGTGATGCAATGCAACATGTGGTGCTTATCAGAATATGGACTGTTATATTTTTTAAAACAGTCCTTGCTTATCTTTGTATGAAATTTGCAGAGCACCACCTGCCCTTGAGTGAGAGGTGAAGCAGATGGATGGTCACTGCACCCATGCCAACAACGATGGTGGAAGTGATATGGTCTGAGGTATTTTTTCTTGACATATTTTGGGTCTACTGAGACTCTTGATTAAAATAACTAGGTCTAACGATTTAATATATTTACATACTAGCAGAGGCACCTGGCGTTGCCCAGGATAATTACACTTGCAGGTAAACAGAACAACCTCAAGAAGTTAAATAATATCTCAAATTTGTTTTCAGTAATTCTATAATTGCCTGCAGTAGATAAAGCTCCCGTTGTTCAGATGTTTCTGATGCCCGGATAACTTTGTCTTCTCTGACCAATACTTGATAATTATTAATTTTTCAAAATCTGATGTGGACAGTGACTTTACTCTTGATTTGAAGACCAAGTGTGCAAAATTTCATCAAGATCGAAATAAAACTGTAGATTTGTATAAGAAACAAACAAACAAACTCTGGCCAATTGTCCGAATGTTTTTTTAGGGAGCTGAAGGGAGAAACGTGTATTTCTTTCTTTGCCTCCTCGACGGAGATTGCTTAATCTACACTGAGTTAGCAAAACTCATGGGATAGTTACTTAATATCTAGTCGGACCCTGTGGAGTGCAGCAATACGGCGTGGTAGTGAGTCTGCAAGTCCCTGGTACACTTCTGGAGGCAGTTGACACCAGATAGTCTGCAGAGCCGAAGATAGTTGCTGCCCGTTCGTGGGCGGATGATCCAGTGCCCGGAGCCTAACTTCAACAGCATCCCCGATATGCTCGATGGGATTCATGTCAGGGCTCCGGGCTGGCCAGCCTCAGTCGTTGGACCTCTCCTGCATGCTCCTCGAACCATTCGCGGACGACATTGGAGCGATGTGATGGAGCATTGTCATCTTGAAAGACTGCTACGTCGTCAGGATGTTGAAATGTCAAAAACGGGTGCAGATGGTCTCCGATGAGTTGACGATATCGTGGACCATTCAACGTTTGGTCCAGGATAACCAGAGGGCCCATTCCAAACCAGGAAAATGCACCCCACACCAACACTGATGCCCCACCACCCTGCACCACCACCTGTTGGCATGCGGGATCCATCGTTTTGTGAGGTCTGCGCCACACACGGTGCCTCCCATCAGCATGGTACAGTTGATATCGTGACTCATCTGACCATATGACGTTACGCCACTGTTGCGGAGTCCAGCCAAGAAGGTTGGTGGCAAATGCACGCCGGAGTGTCCGATGACGCTGGGTAAGCATTGGCACCCGTGTAGGTCAACGGCTGCCAAACCCGAGGGCATGCAGATTCCGACGGATTGTCCGCCGAGAGACGTTTCTAGTGCGGCCAGTATTGAACTGGTCTGTGATTTGCTGCACTGTTGCGCTCCTGTCTCTCTGAATCATTCGTCCCAGGTGTCGCCGGTCACGATCATTCAGGGCAGCTGGACGCCCGGTATGGTGCCTGTTGTGGACTGTGATGCCTTCATCCAGCCATTCCTGATACACCCTGGAGACAGTTGAGTGGGGAAAGCCAAATTCCTGCACCACTGCAGAAATGGAACATCCCATGCGTCGGGCACCTACTATCATACCCCGTTCAAAAGACGTCAACTCGCGACGACGTGCCATTTCTGATTAATCACTTATCCAAGCTCTTCCCACAACGTCTAATGGTCCATTCCTAGAATCTTATCCAAGCTCTTACCCCTGTGAATTCGTGAGCCATGCCCATCAATCAATGTGCTTGCTATCCCATGAGTTTTGCTAACTCAGTGTATATCATCTATTATACTCATTTCCTGCTCAATTTGCCTGGTGTTGATGTGCAAATATATAGCAACAATAACTTCGACAAAAACACTTTCTACTTGTGTGGTAGTGGTTGCACATGATAGTTTGTGTTCTCTGCGATTCCAACAAACTGAGTGGGGTCATTCACTACTTGGTAATACAATTTTGCACTCTGCTCTAGCAAAACTTGGGTATTCATCTCTTTGTGTGGTCTAGCAATCACAGTTTCCTCAGTTGACACGCTTGCATCGTCAACGGCCAAGTGGGAGCTTCAATAATCACTGGGTTACTTACCATTTGCTCAGTTTCTCAATAGTCTGCTAACTCTCCATTATCTATAGTTACTGTTCATTTTTAAAGATTTTCAAGAAACTGTTATACCATAAATACTGTATTTAGCACCGGACCTGAAATACCGGCCCGCCTGCATTAAGCGCCTGGGGGTTTATTTTAGTTCATTTCGTGGATTTTTCTTCTCTTGCTGCTTTCTCACGGGAATTTTTGCTCTCCCAAATGCCACTGTTAAACCAGAAATAAGATACCAGCATGATTGTCTTCTAATTTCTTGCTTTTAATTTTGGATTCAGTCAAGCAACATAGCTGATGAAAAATGAAAATTTCACAGTTATAGCATCAATTTTAATCTCGCAACAGTAAAGTAGGCTGAAAACCATTCTACAGAGGCTACAGCCAAACAGTTTAGCATTGATCCTAACGGGAATGGAAAACACAGCAGGAGACTTTAGAAAAGATAAAGGAGAAGGGCGAGAATTTTGCATATTAGTATCCATCAGAGTTGTGCAGAATTTTATAAGCGCAGGACCTGTAATACCGGCCCGCCTGCATTAAGCGCCTGGGGGTCTGCTGAAATTTTGCAAATAAGCGCCCGGGCGCTTAATGCAGTATTTACGGTATGCTAAGAACTGTCAATTCTAAGAAAATCCTGAATAACAGGAACTCTATGCATTGTTACAAATTCAGTTTTGTTTCATAATTCGCAGAGATGGGATGGTATCTTCATTCTTAATGAATCTTATGTATAAAGCACAAACTTTGCTTAGCACTGTTGGTCATGAGATAATATTATCAGTCAGTGCATAGTATTGGTGAACTGCATGTTGATACCAGTGTTAATACTTATTGTTGCAGAAAATTTGCCTTGCAATGTTGGTCATGAGATACCTCTTATTAATATGCCTTGCCATCATCATGAATATCGATTTATTATCGATAATTATTATTTTTTCGAAATCTGAGGCAGACAGTGACCTTCCTGTTGCCTTGAAGATCAAGTGTGCAAAATTTCATCATGATCGGAATAAAGCTGTAGATTTGTATTACATACACACAAACTAACCTACAAACAAACACTCTTCTTTGTATAGGGTGCGGCAGGTATTTGAGAACACGTAAGTATGACGTAATAGTCAATACGCCATACTATTTAACAATTCCAAAATTCCAAGACGAAACGACATTGTCGACGCTCGGACTGTATCAGGACGCCGGAATTCATCTGTTCTGTTCAAGTTGCAATCGATGAGGACCCTAGGAAGTCCATAAGAGCATTCGGGAGGGAGCTGCAGGTTAATGAGGTGACCATTTGATGTGTATTGCATGAAGACCTCCGTTACAAGTTGTAAATGTTGCGGAGGGGACAGTTCATGTCCAAGACAATCAAGAAGAATCAACTGGACAGGGCCATGCGTCTCCTCAACAAGCTGAAGCATCAGGAGGAACCAGGAATGCTGTGGTTCTTCTCCGATGAGAAAAACTTCGTGCAAGACCAGAAGGTGAACTGCCAAAATAATCGATGGCTGTGTTAACCCCCCCCCCCCTCCCTCCCTCCAGGATGTTCCAACCATCATGCATACGAAATTTCCAGCTGCAGTGATGGTTCTGGGCATCGTGTGCAGTGAAGGCGACATGATGACTCCACATTTCTTCCGTCAAAGTCTCAGGGTCAACGCTGTTGCTTACACCAATGTGTTGGCAAGAGTTGTGAAGCACTGGATTACTGCTGTAGCACATGGTAGGCCCAGTCAGCTACGGGACTCGCTCCAAGTCATAAGGCCCACAGCACCCAAGCATGGACGACCACAAATCTTCACGACTACATCCCTCCCAACATGTGACCCCCCCCCCCCCCCCCAACTCCCCTGATCTCAATCCTCTGGACTATTACATCTGGGGCGTTGTTGAGAGGGAGTCCAACAAGCATTCACATAAGACCGGCCGTTGAAGCTCTCAGGCCAGCTATTGTGGAGGCAATGACAGAAATCCAGAAGACCACCTCATTGCTGCCTGTCAGCGGTCCTGACAGCGTGTGGAGGCTGTCATTGCGGCAGACAGTGGTTTATTGAATAACAATATGTATTTTGTAGTCCTTTGTACAAATATATCAATTATATTAAAGGCTCTGTGGTATCTTAAGTGTCTGCTCATTTTACCTGCGGACGTCGTTTTGTTCTCAAATACCTGATGTACCTTGTATATATCTAGAAGAATCTAAAACAGGGTTGGTGGCTGAGAGTGCCAAGGTGCAGGTCCTGTCGCTCGTGACTCAAAAATGACCGGTTCGAATCTCACTGAGGACATGGATGTTTGTGTTTGTCTCTTTACTAACAAGCTTGGAAGACCAAGCAAAGTCTCAGTAGGCTGAGCCTCTGCTAGGCTAAATTTTAAATAGATCCAATGGTTATTTAACACCCTCGCGTTAATGAGATGGTTCTGAACAAATCAAATAAGACCTGGGAGGAAAATAATTCCGCACTGATGACGACGTCAAAGGCGCAGTGCTGACATGAATTGAGAAACACTGGAGCGGATTTTTACCAAAGCGGCATGGAAAAGTTAATTTCACATTCAGACAAGTGTTTACAATTGTTGGGTGATTATGTAGAAAAGTGAAATAAATGGTGCACGTTTCCTCAGAATGCGTTATGGGATCTTAATTTACATCTGATTTTACTGTTTGATTCACCTTCGTATTTTAAAGGTATAATGAACCTGTAATGATTTAATAATAATAAGTATTATAAACCTCCTAAAACAAGAATATTTATACCTAAACCCTGACTCAGCTTTAGTTGAGAGTGACGTCACGAGTGAAGTGGTTACTGTTCATCCACATTAAATAATAGTTTGAATAATTTTCTGTATAAATGTTCAAAATTCTTTCTGAAATCATACACTTCATATTTTTTTCCTCAATATAATAATAAATCGGCAGATAGAAAAGCCATTTGACGAAATTTAAAAGAAAAAAAATAAATTAAATGAAATCAGTCTGTAGTCGAGATTATTTGATTGTAAAATGCTGGCATCTTGTTCCCACATGAAGAATGTGAAAGAGATGTGTCAGAAATAAATGACTGAGTTTCTACGAAGAGGATTAAAATAACTTATACATGTACAGTCAGTTGCATTAAAATTTAGCCGCTGCAACAGGAGCAGATCAGGAAAGATTATTGATTATAATAGTCTGGAGATGCTTTACGACGTTATATCGCATTATATGCTTTCTAAAGTTCGCATCCATATTTTGGGAACAGGAATTATTGTATAAATAATAATAATAATTAAGAAATAACTGACTAAGAATTTTATTTCATCGAAAATTTAATTTATTTCATTTTTTGTATAATAAAGGTTGACAGCTGATAACCAAACATTTTGTGTAATAATAACGCTAATTTTGCCAAATAAGCCTATTATTTTTTAATTATATTAGCTTATCTAATAATAATACCCAAATAAAATAAAAGTTTCTTTCCGATTGTGTAAAGTCTGAATCAGACAGGCAGAAATATCCTGGCTAAAGTAATGAATAAAGCGCGCGGCAGGAAAGCCAACTTTTTTTAGTGGCTAAATTTTAATGCCACTGACTGTACATTAATTTTAAAAAACGATATCTGACAGATACCATTCGACTATTGTACTTTTAGAAGCCACGCGATTATAGGACTAGTCTAATAGTGAAAGGATACGATGTTGTGCAGTATGCCCGGTAAACAACGTCATTCCATGACGTCACTCTCAACTGATGCTGAGACAGGATTCTTTCATTAAATAATGATTTGAAATTCATTCTAATGGAACTTTTTAACAACAATTTGAAATGCTGGAGGCAAAGGCACAGCAAAAAATGCAGTAAAGATTCAGGTTTAAAAATAACATAAAAAATATTCTAAAAAGAAAAAAACAGTGAAAAATAAAATCAATCATGTTAACCATTAAAAAAAAAGGTAACCAAAAGCAAGCTAAACTTCAGAAAAAAATGTATAATAATTATATATAAGCTGCACTTACCTGACAAAGTATAAAAGCATGAAACAATGATGACATATGGATTACAGATGCCTGTTATAATAATAAAGATTAAAAAATAATAATTATTTTAAGTAATATGAATTACATTAATAAAAATTAAATGATCTAAAAGCATTTAAAAGTCATCATTTGGACAATTTTCTAAATGAAAGAGGGGAAGGGATTAAGTAATTTTAATGCCTTTCATTTTCTTTGGAAAATATCCTACAAATCTATATAGTTTCATCGAAACAAGTTAATTGGAAAGTAGAATGATGAGAAGTTCCAAATGATCACGCATTCTATATGGCATCACAATCAGTAGAGTTTCCCATGTAGATTGTTAGTTAAGTCAAGGGCAAATGGAAAGGAAAGGAACTAATTCTGCCAAAAGTTAGCCTACTTAAAAATAAAAACCTCTAATGCGCAAGAAGGAAAACAGGAATACTTATCTGATAATTTCTTTTTTCTTCCTTGTGGATTAGAGATTTTCACTTTTTAGTTAGTTCCATGGTATCTGTTTATTATTTTGAAAAGAGCCTAGTAAGCCATCAAAATTCACAGGATGGGACAAGAGATTTCCACAAAGCACTCTAAGATCTTGAGTATACTTTGTCAATGATGTATGTCAGACATGTCTTCTGTTTGAGTATTGTCAGCAGGAGTACAATGCCCAAATCTATTCTATTATACAGGGTGAAGCACATATCTTGAGACAACTGAATATCTCGAAAACTAGGCATTGGATGAAAAAAAATGTCCAAAATCAAAAGTGAATTATTTCGCAGGGGAAATTCATTAGTTAAAAAATTACCCCCCCCCCCCCCCTGGGGGGTGGGGGGGGGGGGGGGGAGGAAGAGGGGTAACTTTGAAATCTTAAATAGGAACCCCTATTTTTAATAGTATATTCAGATTGTACACTATATTCGAGAAATGTTTTATTCTTGGTGTTTCTTCAATTTATCCAACCGTTTAGGAGATAGAGGCCCTGAAAGTGTGAAACTTTTAAAGTTTTGAACCCAATTTTATCGATGAAGACAAAGAGATAGAGTGGGTCTTACAGACATTCCTATTCTATTTTTTGATGGTCTGTAAGAATCCAAAGTCAGAATTTCAAAAATCCAATATTTTTCAATACACACGCATAGACTCTGTCTCCATAGGACTGCTGCCCCCAAAAGTTTATTTGTGCACTAAAAAATTTTAAATTTTTGAAATTCTGACTTCGGATTCTTAAAGACCATTAAAAAGTAGAATAGGAATGTTTGTCAGACCCACTCTCTATCTCTTTGTCTTCATCGATAAAATTGGGTTAAAAACTTTAAAACTTCCATACATTCAGGGCCTCTATCTCCTAAATGGTTGGATCAATTGAAAAAAACACCAAGAATAAAACATTTCTCAAATATTTTGTGTAGAATCTGAATATACCATTAAAAATAGGGGGTTCCTATTTAAGATTTCAAAATTACCCCCTTCCCCCAGCCCCCCCCTCACAAGGGAGGGAGGTCATTTTTTAACTAATGAATTTCCCCCGCAAAATAATTCACTTTTCATTTTGGACATTTTCTCGTATAATTTTTAGTTCCCGAGATATTCAGTTGTCTGAAGATAAATGCCTCACCCTGTATATTTTGAAAATGATTTCTGTTGGTCACTCATTAGATTGTGCAATGAGATATGTTTATTTGTTGAATATCAGTGACCACCATTGTTTACTCACTCAGTTTTTCAGTGGTTATAAATTTATGCTGTAATGATTGCACGCGACAAGTCACTATAATTTTAATTGCACTGTTTACCATAAGTGCAATAAGAGGTGTCGCAATATGAAGCTTCCTTACAATGCTCAAGCTCTAGACATCTGCAATACAAAGTTTTTCTCCTTCCTGTGGGCAGTGTATCTCTTCGTACTAAATCCAAATACAGTTTTCTCTTTCTACATTCAAAAGGTGGAGGGAATGGATGAAAGTTGACGTTTTGAACATGGATACATGACTAAGTTTTTCTTTTTTTCTAGTAACCGAATTATACCCATGAGTTACACACTGATAAATAGGCATATTTCAAATATAATAGCAGAACAGCATGTGCTACTCCTCCATTTTGAAAATCTGCCCACAATCACATCATTAACTGCACACAGGGCATGTGCTGCACATGAGCCCTGTGCTCTGAAGAGTGGGTTAGACAGGGAAGCTCCTATTCCTATTAGGTGCTGTGCAGGAAAGATGAATAATGAGGTTAGGACAACTACGAGGTCTGTTCAAAAAATACGTAGACTGTTTGAATTGCGCGTGCCCTGTTGGTCCCAATCAAAATCGCTTTGTGTCGCCATCTTCTGACAGATCCGTTGATTACAAGGCAGTTTTTTGATTGCAAATACAGTCAAATCCCGTTATAACGAATACCATTGTAACGAAGTTTTCACTATAACGAAGTTTTTCTGTGGTCCCGGCAAAAATCCTATTAATTTAATACTATTATGATCCCGCTATAACGAAATCTTTATAACGAAGTTTTCACTGTAACGAAGCAAATTTTTGGTCCCCACAGCGTTTTAATTTCATTATAACGAAACTTTATTTCGAACTTGCATTTTGTCCTACACCAGAGAGAGGCCACTTGCCTTCTCTGTTATCGCCGTCGTGATCGCTGATCAACTGGAATAGTTTCCGCCTTCACCAAGAGAGGGCGCTGCGGTCGCTTTTGGTCTCCTCCAATGAGAATACTCGTCGCCCGTTGGTGCAGTATCGCAGTGATGGAGGATATAAAATGGCCGCTTTCGCTTCCGCTTTCAATTTCGAATCTCTACATCTCTACTCCATGGCAATCGACGACTGCTAAGACCAAACTGTAAGTACCCATTCTGCATCACCAACTGCCACTTCGGCCATATTTTTTTTAATAGCATTTGATAATTCTTAATTTTCTTTTTATAATTACACATGATATGTACAGTACTTAATATAAATCGGTATCTTTTTTTTTTTTTTTTTTAAAGAAGCGACGAAAGAGCGCCTTTCCCCAATGGAGGCAGTAGACATGATAGTAAAAATTACAAAGATTTGCACGGGAACAAAACGAAACCGACGAGCGTGTTTTTCAGAGTTTAGGTTTTTTATCCGATTTTATAAATAGCGTTGCTGTTAAAAGCTGTTCTTTTCAGTCAAAAATAACCGATTATTTTAATAAAACATATAATGATAAATAAAAATAATTATGAGACGATCTTAATCAGTTTAATTTAATCCTGTGGTACACAACAAATCATTTCGAAATCCTAACTGTACATTAAAAGGCTAATATTGATTGGCATTTGCCATAATTAAGGGTAAAACATTAAAAATATTTATATTCTCGGTTTAAAATATGCTATTTTTCATTTATTCTCAAATTAATTTGCAATCTCGATGTAACGAAGTTTTCGCTATAACGAAGTTAACCGGTGATCCCTTGAACTTCGTTATAACGGGATTTGACTGTATCAGTATTGGTTGATTAGCTACGCGGTTGTTTGTGAAGTGTGTTTTTTTCGTTTGGCGGATTTTTAGAATGAGTGACTTCTGACCAAATCGACGTCTGACCATCAGAGAGCTTGCTGAAATGTGTGGGATAGCAGTTGGATCATGTCACGAGATTTTGACTGAAGAATTGAAGATGCACCGCGTTTCTGCGAAGTTTGTTCCACACCTGATGACGGACGACCAAAAAGCCCATCGCGTCCAGGTTTGTCAGGAATTGCTTGAACGCTCAGAAGAAGATGAAAACTTCTTGTCGAAGATCATAACAGGTGATGAATCTCAAAAGACCTTTGAAAAGAAGGAGATTTGAGACGATTCCCGACATAAAGGCAAATGCGACGAAGGCGCTGAAGGACATCACAAAAGAAGCATTCCAGGACTGTTTCCAAAAGTGGAAACACCGTTGGGATAAATGTGTGCGTCGGGGAGGAGAGTACTTTGAAGGGGACCCAGATGTGTAACTTCTGAATAAAGTATATTTTGTTTTATGACGCCAGTCTACGTATTTTTTGAACAGACCTCGTATAATTTATGATCTGTCCAATTTTAGAAAAAGTAGCCAGAATATGGGATACAGTGATGGAATAGAAACAATGGTGAAATAAATATGAATTACTAAATAATGTCTTTATACTTCCAGTATTACCATTACATTTTTCTGTGTTTATATAATTTGCTAATGTCATGGTCATTGTTAATAAATGATATTTATTTAAAATTGTAAAAGAAAAATTAACACTATAATAATTTGCACATTCTTACTCATCACTCAGTCTATTTTAAGTAAAAATGGCTACCAGAGTAAATTTTTAAAATAAATATAAAACAAAGTTTTAGGAAAAAAAAAAAGTGATGACATCGTTTCTCTCTGAAAACCTCCTGTGGTCCTACCCATGTCAATTAATGATCATCATAGTTGCAAATGGATGTAACACTAGATATTAAAACAACTGTTAATAATTCAAAAATATTTTATAGATTTATCAGTTTTTATTCATTCCTTCAATGAGGGTCAATCATTTTTTCTCACCCTGTATAAATTAAAAATAATAAAATAAAATGCATTATTACCTTCGATTGCTCTGCAAAGCCCGTCAGAATAACTTGTATATGATCGGCTACATGACAGCTAGCCTCTAAAGGAATGGGTTGGCAGACGAGGCTGCTGTTAGTACCCAACATTGCTGTATGTGTCAATGCGCCAAGGAGCAACCATGACAACAAACGAATGTGCGCCACACAATCAAGAAATTCTTTTGGTCTGAAAAAGAAAAAAAACAAAAAACTTTATAAATGTACAAGATAAATAACTGCAATCATAAATTTATATTCCATAATAATATATGTTATTTTTGCAATACCCTATGGATTATACTCTTTTTTTATATCCTAAGGAGGAAACAAGTGGGTGTGGGCTATAAAAAATTACTTTTACAGCTTTTACAATTTTTTTTACAACAACTTTGGCAAGTTTCATCAAGATTTTTTTAAACTTAATCATTTATAAGAGCTGACAACCAGATAGAGCTATAGAAAATATTGTATTCAAAAATTCATTTGTACACGTTCCAAAATAAATCGTATGCATTAAAAATTAATATTTTTTTATTAAAAATTGAATTATCCATCTGCTTCTTCACTTGAAGTTGACTTTTGGTCAAAATATAAGCATGTGGATCAGTTTTTTCCTACATTTGACTTTTAGCAGTATATTATTTCATTGAAAGTCCTTTGCTTACAATGTTGTGAAGTCTTCTAACATACGTTATTGTACACTATCTACCAAGAAGTAATTTGGCACCTACACAAAATGTTTCTCTGGGATTTTTAAACTGTCAAACCTGGCATGCTTGAAATAAGTTGATGCCTCTTTTTGCAGCTGTAACAGCAACCACCCTCTGAGGCATACTGAAAATTAAGCTGTGGAGGACATCCATTGGAATTTTCTACCATTCCTCTGACAAAATCACACACAGATGCATTTAGAATTTTGTTGCTGTTTTTGAGACCTTAAACAATTTGTCCCAAAGATTTTCAACTGGATTGAGGTTAGGGTTCTGTGCAGGCTAATCCAAACATTAAACATCGTCCTCTTCATATTATCGCATGGCAGCAGCAGCAACTTGACACCTGACATTGTCACCTTGGAAGTAACAAGGACTCATTCCATAATAACGCCACAGTATTGAGAGCACTTCATTATCCAAAATATTACAGTAAGACTGCTTTGAGTTCACGTTACTACGGACAACCATTAATGTCCAAAACTGTAGTATGTGAAACACCTCCACACAATAATTTTAGGAGTTGCTCAATTACTTTTTGGTAGATAGTGTATTTCTTCTAACTATCCATAAACATCATTGTCACTGGGTCCATGGCATAGTTTCAAAGCAGAAATCTCCCAATAGCTTATCATGTGATCCAACAATAAAAAGAGGTTGTATGCAAGCTAATCTGACAGTGCTATTTTCCACTTCCATGCTGCGTTACAAGTAATAATTAAGGTAAATGCATCATATATTACAGCTGTTACCAAGGAAAAAAAATTACATATGTTTTGTTTAAAAAGTTAATAGTACATGTACCAATTGTAGCGTGCTAGAAATAGGAAGACCGATTCCAGACACGCCCAGCCTCTATTTAAAAGAGGAAAACGCAAAGTTCCATTTGGCAGGAATAGCCACTCTAATCGGTAAACAACCTTACAGTCCAAGCCAAAAGTTAGGAAAACAGGAGCCACGGTCCGAATTTTTCCGATCACACGCCCACGCAAGAGTGGGAGCAGCAGGCGTCTAAAAAAGCGACTAACTATAGGTAGCTCGAGAGGAAATTATATACACGAAGCACGCGCAATACAGAAGGAGAAAAAAAAATTCCTCCACGAAATTTTACAGGAACGAGACCAGTTTCAAAAGCGGCACGTAATACCACTTCTGACACCAAGAGGCTGGGCGTGGCGGGAATTGGTCTCCCTATTTCTAGCACGCTACAGTACGTTTTTTTCCAAACAAATAAGTTTCTAATTTGTATTTTAAGTTTTTTTAGGTATTGGTTTTTGGCGGAGGGTCCCTGTTTATTTTTATTCTAGCCTTATTGATATTAATCATAAAGTTTTTTTGTATTTTTTAGTTTTAACGAATATTTTCCGTGGTTTTTTTTGTAAGCGGTATTTTCTCCCTTAGAGTTGGGTGTTTCCTTGTTTGCCGTTCCGTTTGTGTCTGCGGTTCTCGGTTCGGTAAGTTTTATGTGTTTGGGATGGGTTTTTTTTTTGAGGTGGTCCCGTCTTTCGATTAGGGAGCCGGCTCATCTTGTCGAGTTCTGCGCATGGCCCGCCTGCCGAACACCAAGAGGGTAATAGGATGGTGAGCATGCGAGATCTCGAAGGTGTTCTTGTCCCGGAACTTGCGCAAAACCCGTTCTTAACGAAGGCCTGAGGAGTGCCATTTTGAATGGTGGAATTGCAAGGTTCTTTAAGGGTCTTAGTCTGCTTCTGTTCGATAAGTCGGAGATTTATTTCTCTCAACCTCACTTTGTTAATTATTAATCTATCAGTGGTGATGATTGCTTCTTCCGGGCCATATTCTCTGACAAGGCCGCTACGCCAGTAGGATTCCGTGGGAAGAGATTATCTCGCTGTGGGGTTTTCCACGTTAGTTCTAGTTTTTATTTATTGGTTGTTAGAAGTTTTCCTGTGAGTTAGGGATGGGTCTTTCCTTTCCGAGGCGTTCTGGCGTTTGTTCCTCTTTCTCCCTTTTTCAATTTTAAGGGTTTTTTTGCTTTGGGTTATTTATTTATTGGGCTCCTACCCCTTTAATCTTATTGGTAAGTATTGAAAGCCTTCATAGGAAAAATCAGAAAATTTTTTTTTCCGTTTCAGAGGGAGGTTGTAGAAATAAGAAGACCGATTCCCGACACGCCCAGTCTCTATTTAAAGGAGGAAAAAGCGAAGTTTCATTTGGCAGGAATAGCCACTTTAATCGATAAACAACCTTACAGTCCAAACCAAAAGTTAGGAAAACAGGAGCCACGGTCCGAATTTTTCCGATCACACGCCCACGCAAGAGCGGGAGCAGCAGGCGTCTAAAAAAGCGACTAACTATAGGTAGCTCGAGAGGAAATTATATACACAAAGCACGCATAATACAGAAAGAGAAAAAAAAAATTCCTCCACGAAATTTTACAGGAACGAGACCAGTTACAAAAGCGGCACGCTACACAATATACAACCTCTGACAATTAAGTTCGGTGAATGAGTTCACACAACAAAATGCAAAACAGATAGAGCCACATTTACTTTATTGTCCTTCGAAATAATCACCCTGGAAGGCAATACACTTTTGGAATCGGATATATAAGTCCTGGAAGCTCCTTAGGGATGGCTGTAAGTTCACGTATCACATTTACTTGAATGTCTGGAATATCCGCAAATCTGTGTCCCTTTAAGGCCCGTTTCAGGCGTGGGACCAAGAAAAAGTCTGCCGGTGCCAAGTCTGGTGAATAAGGTGGATGAGCTATGGATACGACCCCTTTGTTGGCCAGAAACTGTTGCACAATTACGGCAGTGTTCCTCTTTGATCCATTATCCACAGTTACCTGCGCGAAGGTGTAGCGTGCGCAGGTAACTGTGGATAATGGATCAAAGAGGAACACTGAAGAAAACGAGCATCTGCTAAACCATTGCACGCACAAACGTGACCTGTCTGAACTTGCTTAAACAATGACTGGGCTTGTATTCACATGCATTGTTACTTGTGTAAAGCTCGCACAGATTAGGGTGTGACATCATTCACCGAACTTAATTGTCAGAGGTTGTACAAGGTGTGTCTAAAATGTTCAGTGAATGGAAGCATAAAACATATAAAACAAAAGATCATTCAATTGTGAGTCCTTAGTATATTGCTTCTAACAATGAAATTGGTAGACTTTGCAATACAATAACAGAGTTTCCGACTAGTTTCGCCATTTATTCCCGGCTTTATCAAGTATACACACTAGAGGTTTCACACCATTATATACAGAAATATGGTACAATGGAAATAAATGACTGGATAAAATACAGCGTATGGCACAACAAAAATCAATGAGTAATACAGTCCGAGTCCAATAACTGGAAAAAGGTAGAAGCCAAAATATACAGGGTAAGTGAATGGCTACAATAAAGGGTCAGAGAACAGCTACAATAAAAGGTCAGAAACTGGCTACAATAAACAGATAGAAACATACTAACTGGATGAAAACAGAAAAATAAAGATTGGATAACAAAAAACATACTAATATAGAATAAAATAAATGTAAAAGACATAAATAAATCAAGAACAACTGATATATAAAGACAGACAAGTAAATAATAAACAAAATAATAAAAAATATATTACAGTAAATCTGAGACAGAATTAAGAATAGGAAAAATGTTGAAATCAGTTTGACAATTAAGGAGGAGATCTGGTGAGGAGTTCTTGGCTTTAAAAATTTCTACAAATTCCAGAATTGCAGTCTTGAATGGGTCTTTACAAAAATGGAGAATGACATCACTTCTTCTTGTTTCGTTGGTGCATGTCTAGTAATGGCGAGATGGTTAGCATAATGGGATTTGTCATCTTTCTTTTGGTAAGATGCCATATGCTCTTTAAAACAAACAGTGAAGTTGCGGGATGACAAACCAATATAAAACTTGTCGCAAAATCTGCAGTTTAAGCGATATACTCCGAAACGGGAAAAGTTAATGGTGTTAGAATGGGTGGGAGGGTTAAAGGTACGTAAACAGGGGGAGGAAGAAGGAAAGGAAATCTGGAGACCAAAAGAAGAAAGGAAATTAGTTAAATGGGCAAAATGGCGACCAAGAAAGAGTAAGGTGACTCATTTCTTGGGTGGGAAAAGGTCTGGAGGTTTAGGATTTAGGAGGGCGAGTTTTCTGCAACGAAGTAGACGGGAAAAGGTAGAAGAACAGTAGCCATTTTTTAAGGCAAGTGAGCGGATAATGCGGAATTCAGAAGCACGATAAGAAGAACAGAGGGGCAGCTTAAGAGCACGATCAATAAAGAAGCGGAGGCCGCCATGTTTATGGGTAGAAAGGTGTGATGAAGTATGATAGATTAAGTTAGAGGACGCGGTGGGTTTATGGTAGACAGAGAAGGAGAAACAGTGGGTGAGGGGGTCATTAGTGATGAGAACTTCAAGGAAAGGGATGGATTTGAGGGGGGGGGGGGAGAGAGAAAGAGTTAAATATGTTAGAGATAGTAGTGGGCGAGGTTGAACGGGAATCAAAGACAATTAGGATGCCATCAACATAGCGAAAGTAAGAAATGATAGTAGAGTTAGAGAGGAGAGGGGAAACAAAGGTCAGTTCAAGGTGTTGTAGGAAGACCTTGGAAAGGAAGCTGCTTAATGGGAACCCCATTCCTAAACCAGATGGTTGGAAGTAGAGGAAATTACTGAAGGAGAAATAATTCTGAGTAGAAATAACGGAAAGAATAGTGAGGAGGTCAACGGCATCAGGTACAGGAAAGGAGGAGGAAAGCAGGAGGCATTCAAGGGATGGAAAGCGTGTCTGAGACAGGGACGTTAGTGTATAAATTAGTGATGTCAAGTGACATAAGGGAATGAAAATCATTAGTGTGGAAGGAAGAATGTTTATCTGCGAGCAAATAAACCAGGCGAAACCACGATTCCACAAAGAGAATTTATTAGCATGGATACAAGATGATCAGAAGCCTGATCACCCTGACGAAGGTGGCTTGACAGTTGAAATGTAAACCCATGCTAATAAATTCTCTTTGTGGAATCGTGGTTTCCCTGGATTATTTGGTCATTATTAGTCCACAGTTTCTGGCTGGGAGGAAGAAGGCGGCGGAGATGCTTAAAACGAGGGAATTTGTTAATGACAGATAATTGTTCTATGACCTCCAGGGGTGGGATCAGAAGGCAAGAGGATAAACTGTTAGAAGAGAGGAAATCACAAACCTTGGAGATGTAGACCAAGCGATACAGGATGACAGATACATTTCCTTTGTCAGCTTTGACATCAGATAGCTTCTTTTTCACGGATAAGGCAGTGGTAGAATCGGTGAGTTGTTCTCAAGGTAAGTTGGAGGCTAGAGCATCATTATAGGACTTCTGAATGAGATGTCCGGCGATGGCACGAGCTGGAAGGCGATCATTTGGAGGCAGGAAGCATAAATCACGTTCAGTGTCCGAGATGATGAAATGTAGATCTGCTTTAGTAGGTTTCTTACAGATGATATGCTTTAAACCTTTATTCAAGAGGAGTTCTTCATCATCAAAGAAATGGATCGAAGTGAGGTTGACAACGTTGGCATGGAAGTCAAAATCTTGTGCAAGAGTGGAGGAACGCTTGGGAGGAAGTAGGCGACGAAGACCATATAATTTGTGTTCTCTAAAAGAATTTAGCAAGAGTTCATCATCATCAATTAACGGCATAAGAATATCTGGCGGGATAATTGATGAGACTTGTACGTGAAGTCTAAAGACGTCTTCATTAAGGTGCTGCCTCTTGGAATACAGGAGAGAAGTGCATGACTTACCCAAGTTCATATGGCAGCAGACTTTGCAGCTTGGGACGCGGTCGACTTGTTACAGATGATAACACGTGTTTATTTTTGTTTGAGGTGTTCACGGAGACAAACTCGGTTGACCATATGTTCTGGATAGTAGCAGCGAGTTTTCTCTTCGTGTGGAACATCTTATAGATGAGTAAGGTAAGATCATTAAATTGTGAGTCCTTAGTATTAAATAAAACAAAAACCTGGAAACAAAAAACCTTTATTCACCCTCAAAGTAACATCCGTTGGACACAATATGCTTCTGACATTGTTAATAAAATGAACCTCTTGTCCACAGGTGGATTTTATTCCGCATATACGTATTTCAAACTCATTGAGTTCATTATTCAATGCCAAGTAAGTATTTGGTAAAGTTACAACAATTTATAAAGGAAGGAGGTACCATTCAACCAATTGGGAACTACTGTGACGCAGTGACCAATGATAAGAAGGGGGCACCTCCTTTTACAAAAAACGCGGACCTAGGAGAAATACTCCCAAGGAAACACGTTGGGGATAACTACGATAAAAACTACAAATACAAAATCGTATATAATTATATATTAGACAATAAACTATTTAACAATTACAAACTGGAGTAAAATTACATATTAAACAATAACAATATTGATCATTAATTAAGAAAGAAAAGTAAAGGGAAAATTATCATGACGTTTTAAGCAGTTGTATTAACGTATAATCTCCAATTGGGCCTGCATCTCCATTCAACAGTGTGTTCGGGTCCTTCTATGCAATTTCTGGTGTTTCATAAGCGTCCAGTGCATTCCTGTTTCTAACATACCTCAGCAGTCTACAATCAGCCCGTATAGGTCAGCGGTCGCTAGACACATTTTGGAGATGGGACACGACATCTTGTTAAAAGATGCTGAGACATATTAGAAACAGGAATCCACTGGACGCTCATGAAACACTGGAAATTGCAAAGAAGGACGCGAACACATTGTTGAATGGAGACACAGGCCCGATTGGAGATTCTACGTTAATATAACTGCTTAAAACGTCATGATAGTTTTCCCTTTCCTTTTCTTAATTAATGATCAATATTGCTATTGTTTAATATGTAATTTTACTCGAGTTTATAATTGTTAAATAGTTTATATGTAATTTTATACGATTTTGTATTTGTAATTTTTATCGTATTTATCCCCAACGTGTTTCCTTGGGAGTATTTCTCCTAGGTCCGCGTTTTATGTAAAAGGAGGTGCCCCCTTCTTACCATTGGTCACTGCGTCACAGTAGTTCCCAATTGGTTGAATGGTCACCTCCTTCCTTTATAAATTGTTGTTAACTTTACCAAATACTTACTTGGCATTGAATAATGAACTCAATCGGAGCACAGATGTCACACGTCATCGGATTTCTGGTAAGTCTACAAAATGTGTGCCCTTCAAGACCCCCTGGAGGCGAGGGAACAAAAAGAAGTCTGCAGGTGCCAGATCAGGCGATTACAGTGGACGTGGAATAATCGTTACACGGTGTTGGGCCAAGAAGTTGCGTACACGGATCGCTGTATATGGGTGTGTATTGTCATGTAACAGACACCACTTTCCACTCCTGTACATCTGTTCCGTACATTTGGACCAACATTACATGCGTTTCTGTGGCCATTTTTCCCAATTTGTAACAAAACTTCATGTTTATCCGTTGCTCCATATCCATTTGATGGGAGTTTTCACACACACGCCGTTCGACTGCCCATAACAGACTAATCTGCGTCTGTTTATTGTGCTCCTTACTAAGTGCGGTCTCTTGCTGCGGATGCATGTAGCCACATTTTTACCTCATGTTGCTTTTGCGATATCATCCATTCAATGAACTTTTTAGATGCACCCTGTATGATCAAATTTGCTCTAAGTATGACTGCAGAACCATTTCTTAGTGTTTGTGAAAATGACAAATATGGAAAAATATTCTGTCCCTTATAAATCTGTAGCATCCATATTAATACTAAATTCAATCTAACTGCTTTCATATTTTCATTTGGCTATATCCAGGGTTTGCATTTACTCACAGTTTATGAGTCTAATGGGTACTTTTGCTGAAAATTGACTCATAATTTTTGGACCAACAAGTCAAAAATCGACTCATTAAATGTTGAATATTATTGGCCATATCCTTCTCACCTTCTAACCTCACTTCATTTTGTCACATGCTGTCTTGTTTAAATTTCTAATTAACTATAGACATTATGGATGCATGTAAAAATACAGAAGTCAAAAAGAAAATAAAAATTTGGCATCTTGTGAAATTTGACTCACTGTTTTCAAGCTCAGGAGTCAAATTGACTTGTAGATTTTTGAGCCTAGAGCGAACCCTGTACATCGATTCTTGGGAAGCCAACGTCAGCTATTGATTGATGCATAATGACATGACAGAGCAATACATGTAATTGCAATCTATACAAGTTTCCCCAAGAGAACATTAACCATAGCCATAAAAAAAAAAATGATGCAGAAAAATTGCAGTGTACTGACTTTGATAAGTATGAATATAAGGAAGAAAATAAAAGATTGCCATCATCATTATCATTACATTCTCAGAGTCACATTAATTGACATCTTCATTATCAGGCAAAACAAAACCTATTCAAAATGCCTTACCCTTGTTGAACAGCAGTTGGAGGATTGCACAACCATGGAAGATAACGACTAATGGCACGGTTATCTCGGCTATTTCCTCTTGTAATTTCTAATGCTAAAAACTGTGCAACTCCTGCTTTCAAAGCGGCCCCAAGTGTGTCTTCATTTAATCCAACCATTGTCCCTTTGAAATTGCTCTGTAATAATATGCAAAAGAATCTCTACCAAGTAAAGTTTCTTTAATAATAATAAAAGAGGCAATAGATTAATGAAAGAAACAATACATAATTAAATCTGACAGAGGATACCTTTACTTTGCTGAGTGTGTGAACATCAGCAACAAAATCCAAAGCATCATTTAAATTCTGTCTCATGCATTCACAAGCACTTGTATTTATGAGATTTTGTACATCTATTATTGGTGGAACTAAATCTTCTATTATGATACTTGGGCCTAAGGTACCCCCAGCATCTTGTACTACAAACTTGGAATCGTTAAGAAGATGGTTTAGTATTATATTTAATATAAAATAAAGCCCATTTAAAACCTGATTTTTTTATTACCTGAACAAGCATAAGGAGATTGTCATCACAAATATTGGATTTAAATTTTAGAGCCTGAACCAATTCAAACACAACTGTTCTTGATAGTAGTAATTTATCACGTTCCTACAAAATGGCAAATAAACTAAGTGGCAAACTAAATGGCAAAATAAAATAAATAAATATATGAAAGCAATTTCTAAATATCCTCAAAAAAAAAATGAATGATATAGGACATAAGTTTTATGAAGATTGTATTTTTTAAGTTTAGCAAGAAAATTTTACTATGCCTTAACAATACCTAATAATTCAACTGGCAGTAAAAGCAAGCCCTAGCTAACTCAGTTAAAATAAAAATTCTACAGTGAAGAATTGGGAATATCGAAATAGCATTTGCAAGTCTTGGTCCTAACTACATGACTGAGAAAACTTAAAATTAAGATGCAGTCAAGTGCTCAATTCCAAAAAGATTTAGAAGCAAAGAAACTTGTAAACATGTAAACTGAAAAGTGTTCTGTCATCATAGCAATGATGATATAGCTAATGTTGCCAAGTGTTCGTGCATAGTTTTTATTCATCAATTTTCTATAGTAAGGTACAATTTAAAAGAATAGGTCTCTTTTATGGCTCATGAAATAGAATTTTAATGGATTTATATATTAACCAGAGTTTATTATTACTATAGTGGCCAGCATGAAAGAAAATTGAAATGGGCGCATGCCTAATATATGTGCTTATCGAATGCATATGTCTGCTTTATTCAGCGTTGTTGAAACATGAGGACCTCTACCTTGCCTATAAGTCTGTCCAAGGAAAACAATAAACAGCCAAGATAGATCCATAATTTTAATTGATTTTGACTATTTAAAGAGGAATGGATTTAGAAATAATAAAGATAAAGGGTGTGCCAAAATGAACTGACATCTTGAATTTGCCATCATTTTTTTTTCATGGTACAATCAGAATAGAGATTTTTATATGCTGTCATTATTAAACATTGAGGCTAAATTACACAGAAGTACACATCAAACATCATGTAGAAATTGTAAAATTCTCTTCAAAAATGGTGAAAATTTTATGAAAACTGCTTGCAGATACAGCACTTTTTTGGTCACCGTAATGCATCTTCTCCTAACTGCTTTGACACAAGATCAAAATTAACGTCATGGATATGGAAGATATTTTCTTTCAACAGGTCAGTGCAACATGTCACACTGCCAAGGAAACCATGCAGTTATTGAAAGAAAAAATTAATGGTTGTGTTAGCAAGATGACATGAATTGGCTGCCAAGATCATGTGACTTGACACCTTTAGACTTCTTACTTTGGGGTTATCTTAAGGATAAAGTGTATGTCAATAAACCACAAAATATTGAGGACCTCAAAGATGAAATTCGACACAACATTGCCGAAATTCCCCAGCAACATTTTATGTCAACATGTTATGGAAAATTTCCTCAAAAGAGTAAATTTGTGCTACCAAGGCCAGGGCTGTCATTTGTCAGATGTTTTGTATCATAAAATCTCCATGTTTTTACTTTCTAATAAAACATAAATATTATAAATTTTCCAATGAAAAATGTGTTTTATTAAAAAATTAAAGTGTCAGCTCATTTTGGGACACCCTTTACAATAATAAAACAGACCAGTAAGGCAATCAGAATATCGTATTCAATCTATCTGTCACCTACTGGCAGAGAGAATCTCTCATAGTTCCACTAGTAATAAGCACTATGACATACATGTAAATTTAGCTGTTGGAGAGCAGTCATAACAAAAATATTGTGTTACAACTCTCCTCTTCTTCCATGGTCACCTAATCTAATCCCGCATGATTTTTTCATGGGTTACGTCAAACAGTCGCTAGCATTGGCTGTTCGATGTTTGGATGCTGCAAGAACTTGAAAAGGTATTGATGTCCACCCTGTCACTAAGGAGAGGACATATGGAACACCTGTAAGATACGAACAAAGCTTGGAGAGATTCTCTATCCACTGTTCTATTGACTTCTGAAACCCCAGACGAATTTATGAATCACTCAGTCACTCAATTTATCAAAAGATCACTGAAACGACTGGCAGTTATTTTAATAAATTAAGTATTTACTTATTCATAACTATGCAATATAAGAATTATACAAATATGATCAATAAGTTTGGAAACTGTGCTGATATCTTCAATATTACGAGTTTGTATTGTAAGGGATGACAGTGAACAAGGAGAAGTCAGTGGCAAATCTAGAACTTGGTCAAGGGGGCAGGGGAAGGGGGGGGGCCTAATATGTTATAAGTTATTTCAAATAACCACCTCTCTCCCTAGGGAAGTGATGGTCCCGAGGTCTTTCCTATACTGAAGTTTGTAAATGTAAATTTGTAAAATTATTGCAGTATAAAAAGTATTTACAATTTACCTAACTGATATAAGTTTAGGACCAATGGGGGGGGGGGGGGAAGAGCTATAGCCCCTGTAGCCACCCCTTTAAATCCGCCACTGGAGGTACATGCAGATCCTGCCTCACATCATGCCAGAAATGCCCAGAATTCTGGAAAAGCAAGGATTGGGTACTGCAACATGACAGAGCCCCCACACATCGGTCTTTCATGGTGCAGGCTGTATTCGCCAAAATGGAAACGTCTACCCTCCCTACACACCTGATCTTGCCCCGTGCGACTTTTACCTGTTCTCCCATCTGATAAACGAATGCAAAGGACATGTTTCAAGAGTGCATCTGAAGTTCAGGAAGCAGCGAAGGCTGCCCTAAAGCCATCTCCGCCAAAGACTTCCAGGAATGTTTTCAGCAACTGTACTTGAGTTGGCAGATATGCATAATTGCAGAAGGACAGTACTTTGAAGGTAGTTGTGTATAACACGTGATAACAATACATCATATCTGTCAGGAAGGCCAGTCTCTGAACTTATTAATCGTACTAGTATTCGAATGAAGTCTTCGTACTTACTTTTGAAAATGCTCTATTACATAAATGACACAACTCCAGCAAATACTGATAAATTAAAGTGCAATTCTGAATGGTGTAACTGAGCATCTTAGAAAATGGATCTAAAATGGACTTTAAAAAAAATCATTTTTTTAATTACATATTAAGCTTTCTAGTGTATTTTTTATTTTGTACACGTGACTATCTTATCTACAAATTTACCTAATATTTAACAAGAAATAAAACACTAATTTTGATTTATAAAGTTATTACCTACTTATGGAGCAATATCTATCTTTCAAATTATACATGGGTGTAAAATATTCTTGTGATAATAATTTTGCATTATCTTTTACTTTTGTATTATACCATAAATGAAAAAAAAAATGACAGCTTTCGTACTGCAGAAAAGAAAACTAGATACAGTAGATAGATAGATCAAAGATCAACACTGTCAGAAAGATTTATGAAGGGCCATATCCCCATAATAAATATTACACAAAGTAAAATGCATAAAAACACCATACAGAGACCATTTAACGTATTGAAGTGCAAGTTCTCTAGTTAACATCTATAGTTTTTCATACTACCTAAATAACAATATGCGATTTGAATGAGACAATATGAATATGACTGCATGAATGTTACAAAAGTGACTATAATGAAATGAAGTGTGACAAAATGGTTTAGAAAGAATAGTTTTGCTACTTAATATAAAAGGGGAAAGGTTATAGTTTAGACTAACCCAATTTATACCTAGGGATACAGACTGCCCTAGACTAACTTATATCCTGAATATATAGTGTCCAAAAAGTCTGGTAACATGGCAGATATCTCAAAGCTGCCAGGTAGGCAAGATCTGATGAGCATGGTTTATAGGTAATAGGGGGGTGGGGAATTCATTGCCGCACTCGAATTTGATTTTGATCCCCAAATTTAAGGTCATCCATTTGCTAACTCAAAAACTATTAAAGATAGAGAAAGATTTCCAATTGCTACCCTGTAGAGAAACACCACATTAGTCTAAAAACAATTTTTAATCACACCTTTCCCCGTGAAAGATTTTGAGAAAATGGGCGAGAAAGAGTTACTCAAGGTCAGCTTGGGCTGGCCAGGTTGGCTAAGGTTTCTAACACGTTTGAATTGCAGTGAAGCACACAGTTGGGAATTCTTTCCTTGAGGACTCTTTCTCACTCATTTTCTCAAAATCTTTCAAGGGGAATGGTGTGATTAAAAATTGCTTTTAGACTAATGTGGTGTTGCTCTACAGGGTAGCAATTGGAAATTTTTTTCTATCTTTAATAGTTTTCGAGTTAACAAATGGATGACCTTAAATTTGGTGGTCAAAGTCAAATTTGAGTGTAGCAATGAATTCCCCCCCCCCCATTACTTATAAACCACACTCATCAGATCTCGTCTACCTGGCAGTTTTGAGATATCTGCCATGTTACCAGACTTTTTGGAGACCTTGTATAATAGCCTAGCCTATAGTAACGCAAGTATAATCTTAGGGGTATGCTCTAGGCTGCTACACCAGTATTATACAATAGTGTTACAAATGGCGATGCACCTGTCCAAGGATCAGACATCTGGTTATAATCCAAGAAAATTGATCAACTCCCACAAAATGGCTATCAGCCCAAATTGAGTTTACATCCGAGGATTCATGAAAAAATTAGAGCAGTGATGTAAAAAGGGATTCTTAAAACAATGACTTTCTAAACTTGGCCCTTACATACTCAAAATGATCCACAAATGTCCAAAGTGCATAACCATCAAAAACAAAAATAATGATCATATTGAGCAGCCAACAGAAGAAGGACTGATGTCCTTGATGCATGTTATGCTTAAGTGAAATTTGCTGGCCAGTGTTAACAATGTATGTTCCTTGCACGTGAGAGTAATACACATTGCCACAAGCAACTCAAGAAATTGTTGCCAGTTTTGGATTGCCATTCTAAATTTGTCAGTTAATATTCTAAGATGCAATTTTTTTGCTTATTTAGTTTTCCCTTTCCCCATAAAATAAATTGTTGTTGTTAACAGTCCTCAACCCTCATTGCCTTAATCAATCCTCTAACAGCTAATGCATCAGATTGTCACAATCCAGTATTTTGCAAAATCATAATACAGTAGATATGATTTTATATATTATTATTATTATTATTATTATTATTATTATTATTATTATTATTA
>JAHWFO010045455.1:316540-354814 GCA_023313115.1 Rhysida immarginata | reverse complement strand
TATTATTATTATTATTATTATTATTATTATTATTATTATTATTATTATTATTTTTTTTTTTGCTTAGTCTTTTAGAAGTTTGATTTATTCATAATTCAATTTAGCTAAAAACAATATAAGCATTAAAATTATGTTAAAACATGAAGGCCTAATAAATTAAAAAAAAAAAAAAAATAATAAAACACTTAACCAAACATATAAAATGATAGAAATGACACCAATCTGGTAATAAAATAACAGACTTATTTAATATGTTTCAATAAGGGTGTCCATGTTGTTAAATCCAAAGGTCCTTTATCAGAATTCATAAGTTGACAAGCTGGTTTTTTTGAAATTTCAAAAGATTCCAAAAAGTTCAATAATTTTGTATTATTGGTTGTGTGTATTATTCCCATGTTTCCTATGGACGGTTTGTCTCCTGTATCTAGGATGTGTTGAGTATATTTTGACCTTTCTGGTTTATAATTTTTTACACTGGAGTAATGTTCCTTTATTCTGGTTCTAATTTGCCTCCTAGTTTGTCCAATATAGCACATTTCGCAGGAACCGCACTTTAACTCATACACTCCAGATCTTTCACAGGGGGGGGGCCAAATCTATCTTTCAGATTACTTAAGAACTGTTTTAAAATCTAGTCACTTTTGTAGGTGATGTCGAGTCCAAAATTATGGAGAATCCTGGTTAATCCTTTAGTTAGGTATGTGTTGGCAGAAAGGGTGAAAACCTTTTTCTTTTTGTCTCTGCCTTCTAGACTTGTAATGGCTTTGATGTTTTTTGCCTTTGTTTTTTAATTAAATGTTCCACTACTTCTTCCTTGTACCCATTCTGACAATCAAAACCTTCGATCTGATCAAATTCTTTTTCCCTTTTCTCTTTTTGCATGGGAAGATAAATGGCTCGATGAACTAAATGCCAGAATGCAGCCATCTCATGGGCATAACAGTGGCTGGAATCATTTGCAATAAATGCTGGTACAAAATTGGGCTTTCTATAAATATCAAATTCAAGGGAATTATGTTTTTTCTCCACCAATAAGTCCAAAATGGGAAGTTTATTATGTGACTCCATTTCCATAGTGAAACTTAAGGAGGGTGCTAAACTATTGATGTTATTGAGGAAATCATTTACGCTTTGCTTTTTAGTGTCAAAGATTGTAAATACATCATCAACGTATAAACACCACACTGATGGAAAATAGTCGAATCGCTTAAAGGCAACATTTTCAAGGTTTCTAACGTAAAGCTCTGCAAGGAAGGGACTGAGGCAGCAACCCATAGGGGTTCCATCTTCCATCTTGTAAAACTGGTTGTTGTACTGAAAGTAGTTGTTGTAACATACCAAGTTTGTGTCAATTATAATTTCTTTGACAAGTTTGTTGGAATTTTATTCTCTAATAAACAAGTTTCCAAAATGGAAACAGTTTCTTTAATCGGGATACTTGGAAATAATGCTGTTATGTCAAAAGAGGCCATCTGGGAGTCTTCTGGTATTATTTCCTTTTCGACAATGTTTACAAATTCCCAGCTATTCTTTATGGAAAAATTCTTACCAGGGAGTGTTATAATTTTAAAATTTTTTAGTAAAAAGGCTGCCAGCTGACTAGATGGAGAATTTGCATAGTCTATGATGGGTCGCATTTGATTTCCAGGTTTGTGTGTTTTCGGGAGACAGTAGAGTCTCGGAAGACACAGATTGCTTGGTATTAACTGACTCCTATTTTGGCTCTCAAATAAAAATTTACATGATGACACACATTGATGAACTTCTCTTATCCACTTTGGTAAAGGGTTCTTGCTAATTATTTGGTAAGCACCATCTTTCAAAAAAATCTTCCACACCATTCACATAATCACTTTTATTCATATATACAATGTTATTGCTTTTGTCATCCTTAATGAACTGGCAGTCTCTAGTCTTAAGTTTTCGGATTCCTTCCTTGAATTTTTTACAGGTTAATTGGCATAAAGCAAAAACCAAAAGATACAACACACAACGAAAATTTGGTCAGTTAAAAAATTCAATTACTTTGCCTGAACCATGTGAACCACTGAATAATATTATCAATAAGTCAGATGTAAGCCTTGATTGAGATGAAATGGCTTTATTAAAAAAAAGCTTTAAGTTCACACCCTAATCTGAATAATGATTTGAAATTCATGTTTGCTACAATCATAAGAGGCTCTAACTTTTTAAACCAGCAAGAGAATAACGACCTTAAATTATTATGAAAAAACCAGTTATCACACAATTTAGCAAAAAAAAACTCCCTGCACCATTGACAGAAACATTATGAAGGTAATCCGAGTTATAAACCAGAAAGGCCAAAATTTGCTCAACACATCCTAGATACAGGACACAAACCGTCCATAGGAAACGTGGGAATAATACACACAACCAATAATACAAAATTATTGAACTTTTTGGAATCTTTTGAAATTTCAATAAAACCAGCTGGTCAACTTAGGAATTCTGATAAAGGACCTTTGGACTTAACAACATGAACACCCTTATTGAAACATATTAAATAAGTCTGTTATTTTATTCCCAGATTGGTGTCATTTCTATCATTTTATTGTTTTTATTTTTTCCATTCCAAAATGTTTGGTTAAGTGTTTTATTTTTTAATTTTTTTAAATTTATTAAGCCTTCATGTTTTATCATAATTTTTAAATTAACATCTCAAATATTAAAGTATTAATTTCCAATATTCTGTTTCCAATGTCTTATTTCTGAATGAAAAGGGATTCTTGGCTACATGGGTTTCCTTTTAGGTTGCCTGCTTAAATGTTTGTATAAGTTATTAATATTGGTGTAAATTAGAACTTGGTTCACTAAAGAAACTTTCAACAATCACATACTTTTTTTAAAATTTTCCTAATAAGTAATTTAAATAATAGATAAGTAATAAAAAATAAAATAAATCAAAAATCAAAAATAATAAATAATAAATAAAAAGCTGATGTTTCGGATACAAGCTATCCTTTGTCAAAGCAGGGAGGATGGTTCTCTACATTAAGGAGAATACTAGAAAATTATACTGAAGTGATAAAGGAGTGCTAAAAGAAGACTTATATGTAGAGACAACGTGGGGGGGGGGGGGGGAATAAGTATTGAAGGGAACAAATGGGAAGCCGGAAATGAATTAGAAGACATGGTAGGATAGGACAAGAAAGAGGGCCATTGGGAGGGGGCAGCAAGAAAAATGCGATAGGATAACACATACAAAACCAAAATGACAGAAATACTGAGAGAGACTAGGAATCCGCATGTAAGAGCAACGGATCAAATGCAACTCCACCACTGTGCTCCCACAAGCAGGTCCAACTGAAACCAAAGAGTACAGGACCGGACAAAAAATGAACATAGAAGAGGAAAATTATGAAAGAATATAGAAAAAACATTGAAAAAAAAAATTTGAGAAAGCTGAACATAAAGAATATGAACAAAAAAGTAATAAAGGCTTATTATAATAAAGAATATGGAAAAAACTAATAAGAAAGATAGGCGGGAGGAGGGAAGAATTATACAAAAGAATATACAAGGGCCTAGACAGGCCTGCGACAAATTAGGGAATAGCTGGAGTGGGAAGAGAATATGGGAAAGGTAATGAAGGAATGGTGCCTTTACTAACGTTAATGTCATTTGGGGTTAAGGAATTAAGTTTATTGCTTTCTTTCTTTTGGCTATGGAAGTTATTGCGAAGAATAAAGAGGCTGACGTGACCAGGGGAATTAAAGGTTTAGCTACAGGGGTGTCAGCATTGCTAAGGATGTCGAACTTACATCTGGCGAACCTTGTACATATGATATTACAAGATTCTCCAACATACACCTTCTGCCATACTTTGCAATGTAAGAGATATATGTAAAAATATTATGTGAGAAGTGCAGTTCAGGTTCTAATTAATCTTGAGGGTAGAGGAAGAAGCACTGCTGGAAATGGAAGGGCAGGGTTAAAGAAAAGGCAAATGCCACAACGTTTTTCACTGCAAGGTGAACAGCCCTTAGTAGAAGCTCGTGGTTTAGTGATAGCAGCATGGACCAGAATATCTTTAAAATTAGATGTCTGTTTAAAAGAAACTTTTGGTGGTTCAGGCAGAATGGAATGGAGAAGAGGAGAGTCGTCAATAATATGTTGATGTTTCCTTAGAACATGTTTAATATTATAGAGTTTAGGATGATAGGGAAGAACTAGCGTAGGTGTTGCCTTAGCTGGAGAAAGTTTGGGATTGTTATTAGAATGGAATTACATTGCAAAGTATGTCAAAAACAGTATGTCGGAGAATCTGGTAACACCATGAATCTAGTAACACCAAGGAGTTCGACATCCTTAACAATTCTGACACCCCTGTCGCTAAACACTTTAATTCCTCTGGTCACTCTTTAAAGGACATCAGCTTCTATATTCTTCGCAATAACTTTCATAACAAAACAGAAAGAAAGCAATTCGAGTATTTTCTTATTTGGAAATTCAATTCCCTAACACCAAATGGCATTAACCTTAGCAAAGGCACCATTCCTTCATTACCTTTCCCATATTCTCCTCCCACTCCAGCTATTCCCTAATTTGTCGCAGGTCTGTCAGGCCATTGTCTATTCCTTTCTATAATTCTTCCCTCCTCCCATGAATGAACTATTTTTGAAATCTGAATAAGCGTACAAGATTATGATTAGTGGTCGAATCCCAAAACTGAAGGTTATAAGTAATAAGGAGTGGTAAGTAAGTAAGGAGTGGATTAGAGTATTATATAATAGTAAGAGGATTTTTTGGGGGGAAAATGCAGAGACGGGAGAAAAGCCCTAAACGTTGATTAAGAATTGTAACTAAAGAATTGATGTGGGCATCCTAGGAGAAATTATGAGTTAAGTGAATGTGTTGCTTTTGATCTGTTGCTCTTACATGCGGATTCCTAACCTAATCAACGATTACCCCCCCCCCCCCACACACACACGTGTTGTCTCTATATAAAGTCTTCTAGCACTCCTTTCATCACTTCAGGATAATTCTCTAATATTCTCCTTGACTTAGAGAACTATCCTCTCTGCTTTGACAAAGGATAGCCTCCAGTGTTGGGCAAGATAAAATAAAAACGATATCTAGATTAAGATAAAGATGAGAATTAAATATTTATCTAGATAAGATAATAGATAATATAATTTAATACAATCTAGATAAAGATAAAAGATAAAAATAAATTATCTAACAAATTAAGATAAAATTTAGCCTTTATTTAGCCAAATTTTCAAACTATTGGTATATCGTGATAAATATAGGAGTTTTTGCGATAATAGGCTGTTTGCGCCACGCTCTTTTCCGATATGTTAGGCTGCTTGTTACATTTGTATCGTGGAAATCTAATGTTAATATCGCACATGAAAAAAGGTTGTTGCGCAGAGAGGCTATTCGGTATGTTTACACTTAGAATTGTGGGTAAAGGAAAAGGCGTTGCCTTGCTTTCGAGTTTTGATCTACTCCAGCAAAGAATTCAGAAATCACAATGTTGGTTTTGTGCTCGGTGAAATGAAATCTTTTTTTTATTCCCACTCATGGTTAATTATTTATTATACAGGGTGATTCAGAAAGGTAGGTCAAGAATGAAATAGCATGTACAGTTTGTAGCGGGAAACAATATTTTTCCTATAAACATGGGTCCAGAAATGCATCCTTACACAGATAATGCAACTTGTATGAGATAGGAATGGATGTTCCTTACCCGGACGGCAATGGTAGGGTCTAATAGGGTCCATGTAAATTAGGATCTAAACATGTAAATTGTTCATGTTCTCTCCTTTAAAAGAGAGGAAACGAAACATGTAACTCCATTGTCGTACAATAGATCGCTTGATTAATGCGGAGCTGGCGGACATGCATCTCGTCTATGGTGAGGCACAGGGTAATGCTACTGAAGCAGAAAGGATTTACCAACAGCGTTTTCCAGACCGTGATTTACTAACAGGAGTTCGCGAGAATCTCGTCCGCAGACTAAACACCTGCATCAAGGCTCAGGGTCAGTATTTTGAACACCTACTGTAATGTCATTCCTACCTCGTACAAGTTGCATTATCTCTGTGAGGATGCATTTCCGGACCCATGTTTATAGGAAAAATTTTGTTCCCCGCTACAAACTGTTCATGATATTTCATTCTTGATGTACCTTTCTGAATCACCCTGTATATAATTTCTTAATTTGTTTTAACGCTTTGAGAAGTGATTTGGAGCTGGAGGAGTGAGCTTCGAAGCAGCAAAAACACAATAGCTGCTAATGGGAGCAGCAGGGGAACAGAAGACTAGTGACGTCACTAACGGGTTAACTCTGATTAGTTCCGTTATTTCCTTATCGATCGTAAGTTTGATAGACTTACATTTCTCCTTAAGCATCTATCGAAATCGGACAGAAAATAGCATGGCGCAAACAGCCCATTATCAGCTGTTCAAGCGAATGATATCGGAATACAATATTTTAGAAAATATCACCCATCATTACTAGGTACCTTCAAGAGGTATTTTCTGAGATACAGTCGACTCCGCTTATAAGAGCCCTGTCGGGGAAATTGAAAAAAGGCTCTATAAGCGGAATCGCAAAAGACAAACAGTTATTTTGGGGAAAAGTGGCTCTTATAAGCACTTAGTTCTTTTATGCACAGCTCAAAGAATATCTCAACTGGTCACATGATTACTTGTGAAATTCAGTGACTTTGTCTAAAAAGAAAGAGCCACGAGCCCATAATATTAGTTGTTGGACGCATGTCTCACCTATTTAAGGTCAACCAGATATTTACAATTTTAGAAAAGATTTTTCAGTAAATTTATAAAAACCTTTATAAAATTTATAGAAATTTTTGAAATAGATAAGATAAACTATGCTTAGATAAAGATAAAGATAAAAGATGACATAATTGAAAGTTTATCTAGATAAGATAAAAGATAAAAACTTTTCATCTAAGATAATTATCTAGATAAATTTATCTAGATAGTTCCCAACACTGATAGCCTCTATCCGGAAAGTCAGCTTTTTATTTATTATTTATTAGTTTTTATTTTTGATTTGTTTTATTTTTTATTACTTATCTATTATCTATTGTATTTATTTTTGTGTCTTGTCTTTCTCCATTAATAGGTAATTTGGAATTAACTTATAATAACAGTTCAATCAACACTAACAATTATAATAATTTATTTACATTTTAATAAACATGTACAGCAGCTTTTATTTTTACAAAAAAACTAATAAAAAAGTGCTCCATTACCTTCAAGATATAATAATTACATTCTTACTAATATTAAATAATGAATCAAATGACATATTTAATGAAGTAATCTTACTTTAAAGCTGTTTAATCCAGGAATTTTCAAAACTGATATCATTATTTTAAAAGCAGGCTGCATGTCCAACAACTGCCCTGCCAAAATCAGATGAAGTTTTCGGAAAAAAGTATCAAACTGAGGAATTACATTATTCCATGAAGAGGATGCGGTTTCTAATGGCAGACATTCCATATATATTGAAATATTATACATTATTTGCTGGATGTTGCTTATGGGTAGAACTTTACAATCATTTAACCCCTAAAATTAAAAAGAAAAAATAATAAGCCCAGTTTTCACAATCATTTAAAGCAATTATTGATGGAATGTTCTTTTAAAAAAATATAGAGAGCAAAGGATTAAAGTAATAAAGAACACATTAAAACTATGATATTTAAGATTTAAAATGAAATATTTCATCTTTTGTTTTTATTTACCCTCCCCTCCTTAGGCACTATCTTGACTTGGAGGAAAGGGTTGGTTGAAATGGCCTCTGTGATGCTAACAAGGGAACCATCCAAACCTGTACCCGGAACTTAGTTTGTGCGCAAGCATACGTGGGAAACATTTGTGAGAAGAAAAAAAAACACATGGTGGTAAATGAGAAGCTAAATTGTGAATGAAGGTCGCCAAAGAATTGACATCATAGCCGTGTTATTAAGCATAAAACCTTACTTTTCCTGTACAATTATTTGTCTCGAAATAATTTATAAGATGAGATAAGCATCCATGAATATTTATTTATTTAAAATTATAATGCACCGCAATACAGTCAGTTTCAAAATAATAACGCTACCCTGCACTTTCATCTCCTTGCTAAACATTTTATTTTAGTTTTTGCAAAATACAAGGTTTAACAGGCATTTCGAGTTAGGTTTACAATAGTAGTATACAAATACTGTCATAGAACAAATTAGCATTAACACATGTCAAAACAAAAGAAAGTTATATGCCATCAAAGCTTGGAACAGTGTGTCACAAAGTTAGGACCACTGTCAAAATGTTAAGTCCATCACTGATTAATATTTTGTTACATCACCCTTGGCTTTGAGTTTGAGCAATCCAGAAACAGTATATACCAATGCCTCCTAGAAAGAAAGCCAAACAACTGAAACGTATTTAACTAGATATATCCCACACCACCTAGAAAGAAGCCAAACAACTGAAATAATCGTATTTCTACCAATAATAATCCCTAAATTTGGTCGACTTATGATGATGTTGTAACCCCCACAAAATTTTCGAACGCGCGCGGAATTTTGTTGTGTGTTTTTTTTTTGAAATGAGCTTTTCTGTGGGTCATGACGATGACCTACAGGGAACGCATTACGTTATATTGACAGACAACTCCAAGAATCTGAGGTGTCCTGATTTGGAAGTCGGTATTCTTCAAGGTGCAGAAATGAATATAAGAAATTAAATAAATCATGATTAAAACGAAATGGTTACACAAAAAATTATAAAAACTAATTATAGATATTGTTGAAGATGCAAAAGGCATTGTTTAATTAAACCAAGGAGAAAATACAAGTGATTGTTGTTTGAAAACAATGGACTCGTGATGTGTGAACATTGTTAGCTTGGTTAGAGGGTATGGAATTTTTTTCTTCTTGGTTAGAGGGCAATGAAGAAGAGAAGATAGATATATTTTTGGCTGGCATGGAATGGGCGAATGGCGCTGAACGCGAAGAAGGACTGGTTCTGTTAATCCAGGTCCTCCTGAACATAAGAGATCCAAAATAAATGAAAATGCATTTAATGAAATAAAGCAACAGTTACTTATATTTATTTATTTATGAATAAAGCAATAATATATATACTGTTGCTTTATTTCCTTTAATTCATTTTAATAATCTTGTTAATTCATTATCATTAATTATGCCTTATTTATATCCTATTCTTCAAAATAAAACATAAGAATCTATAATACTGTTAAGTTTTAGGAAAATTTCTTAAAATTTCTATTCAAATTACCTCGAGTAGTAACTGGAGAGGAGCTATAGGGTTCAGTTCATTAAAATCTGTCAAAGCTGATGCAATAATTTTGAAGAAATCAGCATCTATAATAAGAAAATGAATTTATAAATGGTTAACAAAAATACATGAATCATTTAAGAACAAAACAAAAATACACCATAATGAAAAGTTTCAGCTTTTCATTTAAAATAATTTTAGGAATCAGAATTTGAAACTACAAGGATTTATTTAAAACAATGCAAAATAAAAACACGTTGAGAATAAGCGAGCTTGCATTACCATAACAACGAACTTAAACAATTCACTACTGAAACCTATCTGTCTGTCCGTGCATACGTTCATAAAAGTTTTTTAATTTTTTAAATTTTGACTTCAGATTCTTATAATTATCAAAAAGTAGAATAGACGATCTTTTTGTTTATATCAGTAAAATTGTTGCAAGTTGGATACGTTGAATAAAATCTTAAAAATCTAAAGAATATGAATTTTTAAGTTTTAATGCTGAGGTGGCCTCATCCTCTTTCCAGGGAATAAGATAAAAGTTCATGACTTTTAAGTTTTGAATTCAATTTTATCAATGAAGATTTTTATCAATTTTTAGTATTCACCTTTATATGAAGGCCACAAGCATCATTTATAGTGAAGTGCAGAATCAGCCTGGAAGAAAGTCATGTGGAGATCTCTTTTTTTCAGAAAACAGAGACAGGGTCTACTTGCAACAGACACTGCACTCATTAAGAAAGTCCATGTCCCTCTAGTGTATAAAGACTAAAAATTAAAACAAAACAAAACCTGAGAGTAGTATCAACTCGTCGTCTACACTATGAGGTGAAGACTGGACCTAAACTGAATTAACCTAGTTTCACATAGAAAACCGCTGCCAGAGCAAATGCAAATCTGCTTATGTTGCATATATTGGCGCTTCTACACGCAATTAGCGCGGAAAAGTGGATTCCACTGAGCATTTCAAAATAAAAAATTTTCCACATAAGCTGTCTTCTGATTGGTTCCTCTAAGGGAGTGCAGGGAGCTAATTTTTGCACCATTAAAATAGCTTTCAAAAAATATTTGAAATGTCTTTTTTTGACAAGACGTGCATTCTTCATGATATTAGACTGTTCCGGGACTTTTTATTCACCTGGTATATAATGTTATAAATTGATAAGAAAATGCAATAAAGTAATTGCCCCGAATGCTCCTCAAACCAATCGCGAACAATCATGGCCCGATAGCTTGGTGCATTGTCGTCCTGGAAAACCTATCGTTGTCAGGATAAGTGAAGTCCATGAAGGGCTGCAGATGGTCAGCAAGCAGCTGGACATAGCGCTAGCCAGTCAGTGAACAGTCTGCCTTAACCAAAAGACCCAAACCATGCCACGTAAAAACACCCCACACCATTATGGAATCACCACCAGCTTGCAGACTGCCAGCTTGCCAACTTGGGTCCATGGCCTCATGGAGTCTGCATCACACATGAGCCCTGCCACCAGCTCGTGTCAGCTGGAATCGAGATTCATAGACCACATTTCCAGTTGGTCATGGGCCCAGGAGAGATGTTGCTGAAGATGTCTTGTTGTTAGCAAGGCACCCTTGAGGGTCTTCTGCTTCCATATCCCATGGACACCAGATTTCGTTGCACAGTTCGCATTGATACAGCTCTTGTATCACCCTGGTTAAAATCTGATGTCATCTGGCGTAGTGTCAGTTGCCTGTGAGCAGTGACCATCCTACTCAGACGCCGTTGGTCCCATTCATTGAGAAGGTGTGGTCGACCACTGCATTGTCCATGTGGGAGGTAATGCCGTCAAGTTGGTACTCTCAGTAGACTCTTGAAACTGTAGACCGTGGGATGTTGAATTCTTGAGCCACCTCCGATATTGAATGACCCATACGTCGTGCTCATATACTAGCCCACGTTCGAACTCGGATAGCTCTCATCGTGCAGCCATAGTCACACTGAACACCTCACCCCTTACACATGATAGTGTAACTAAACCTACTGACACTTATTTGCATATTTATACTGTTTGCACATGATGCTAGATTTCTCACACTGTAATGTGAAATGGAAGAGTTCACTATATCGCGCTCAATAGGTAGGGATGTCATAGAGATAGTATAATTTATAACCTCATGTGCGATCTGAGAGCTGCTTTTTTTCACTCAAGCCTGCTCGCAATCGCTCATTGCAGCCTATTGTTGAAGTGCCAGGATTTAGGAAAATTAGAGCATTTTAAATAAATTTTCCCTACCTATCCCTACCTACTGAGCACGATAAAGTGAACTCTTCCATTTCTCCTTATAGTGTGAGAAGTCTACCACCACTTGAAAAATAGTCCACTGCCATCCCATTACTTTTGACTGTGAGTGTATAGTTAATATTGCCATCACTTATTGGCCTTATATTTCATTATTATTATGAATATTTCATTATTATTATTAACGCTTTATTCAAAGCCATAATTGTTACAGCAGTTTTATTAATTGTAATTTTTCCAACTTTTCAGCAATAAATGTAAAAATGTGCAGTAAAATCACGTGAACTGTAGACTCAATAAAATTGGTAGAGACTTTACAACACACGCCCTCGCCTTAAAAAATGGCTACATAACTTCCACCTTCTCCCGGATTCTCCAACGAAGAAAACTTGCCCTCTCCAATCCTAAACCTCCTCACCCATCCCCATCCAAGAAATGGGTGTCCGCCTTTCTGCCTTCACCTTACCGCCTTCCTCTCCTCACTCGGCTTCCAAGTTTCCTACCGCTCATCAACCCCATGCTTTCGCTCTCTTAATCCCCCCATCCTAACACACATCGACAATTTCTTCCGTTCCGGAGTTTATAGATTAAACTGTGGATTTTGCGATAAATACTATATAGGCCTATCAACCCGCAATTTCAATAAATGATTCAAAGAACACATGGACTCCTACCAGAAACAAGATAATAATTCACATTACGCGATCCACCTCGCCCGCACGGGACATGCCCCCAAAGAGCAAAGTGAAATCATGACCATTCTCCATCTATGCAACGAAACATTCAAGACTGCCACTCTCGAAGCTATTGAGATCTTCAAAGCTAAGATCTCCTCTCCAGATCACCTCCTCAATTGCCAAACCGTTTTTGATATTTATTCAATTTTAAATTCTTTATCTGATATCTTGTAATTTTTCAAATTTGTATATTTACTTTCATTTCCAGTTTTTATTGATACCTTAGTTTACGTTAACTCCGGATGAGTCTTCTTCTAGGTCCGTGTTTTCAATTTTGTTTGTGTTATGACATCACTTTTTCCTTTATATTTCAATTAATTTTCCTATCAACGTTTCCTTATAATTTCATTGTTATTGGTTCCTTATCCAACCATTCTCCTTTCAATGTCACCACTGTGCAATTTTTATTATTTACTATTTGTTATTTCTTCACCCAATCATGTTCTCATTCTGTACCATATTTTCTGTATATAAAGGCTTATGTCCTCTTGTGTGTATCCTTGATAAAGCCGGGAATAAATGGCGAAACTAGTCGGAAACTCTGTTCTCCCTTTGTAGTGTTGTAAAGTGTCTACCAATTTTATCGATAGAAACAGCACTATGGACCCCTTACTGAACGATTGTAGACTCAATATAAAGCGATGAGACCAGAGCAATATATGAGGGTGAGTCAAATGAAAAACCACAAAATTGTAATTAAAATTCCAAATTTCGCCCCACAGTGTTGTAATTCTGCAGACCTGTTACAAATGAGTTGTAAAAATATGGTAGGTGGCAGGAAAGCAGAGACAACCAAACAATGTCACAGCAGCAGTTTAAAGATGGCTGTCCCACTTCAAACATGCACCAAAGAAGTTTATGAATGATGATGCATGTTTGTCACAGCGGCAAGTTTATGAATGGAGTGCGAAGTTCACAAATGGTGTGACAGCAGTATCAGATGCCCCTCGCCTGGGTCAGGCCCAATGAGTTTTGATGCCAGAGAATATTGCAACAGTTGAAGCTTTAGTGTTGAAAAATCGCCGAGTAACAATTGATGAAATTGGAGAATTGTTAGATATTAGTCATGATTTAGCCCAACACATCAGTTCAATAGCTTCACTACTCAAAAATTAGATAACTGAACGCTCTTGTTCTTTGGTGCATGTTTGAAGTGGGGCTGCCATCTTTAAACTGCTGATGTGGCATTGTTTGCTTGTCTCTATTTTCCTACCACCTACCGGTTATTTCTACAACTCATTTTTAAAGGATCTGCAGAATTACAACACTGTGGGGTGAAATTTGGAATTTTAATTACAATTTTCCAGTTTTCATTTGACTCACCCTCGTATATAGACGGGATAAGAGAATGAGTGAATATGTTTAAGGATAGGAGGGAGGGGGGCGGAGGCATCGAAATGCAATCACCATCTATGATCTAATACAGTCAACCCTCGATATAAGGATCCCTGATAAAAGGATAATCTACTTTTAAGGATAAAGAGTGCATGGTCCAGTTTTTCTGCAGTTAATTTCAATGCATTTTAACTCCACTTAAAAGGATACCGAATAAAAGGATAAAAGGATAATCTGCTTATATGGATAAATTTCTATGCTAAAATTTCTGCTGAACTCCGCTTAAACGGATAAAATAACTCTAAATGCACTGTGATCTCATTGGCAGACACATTCTCTCATTCTGGTAATTGGCAGACACATTCTCTCATTCTGTTAATTGGCAGACACATTCTGTGTAATATCTACGAGGCCTGTGAGAAAAGTATCCGACCTTATTTTTTTTTGCGAAACCCTGATGGATTTGGATCGCGTGTGCTTGCATGAGCCGACCTTGAACCTTTGTGCGTATGCGGGAATTTTTTCCCGCCACTCAATAGCGTCAGTTGCTGGCAATCAGCATTAGAGGGAGGTAGTGTGTTGTGCTCTCGTCGGTTTTTGATTTGGAGGCTTTCGGTGACGATGCTATGGTCGTACCCGTACACCCAGGACTCGTCACTAGTGATTATGGTGTTCCTGAAGTCGGGGTCACTGTTTGGGGAGGCCAGCATGTCCTGTGAGACGTCAACACAAAGTTGCTTTGGCTGTGCCGTCAGCAGCTTCGGCACGAATTTCGCCGCCACTCTCTTCATGGCCAAATCTTCGGTCAGAATGAAATGTGCCGAAAACGTACTGATGCCCACCTCTTCCGTAACTTCTCGGATAGTCACACGACGGTCCCGCATCACCACAGCGTTCACTTTGGCAATGACCTGGTCATTTTGGCATGCTGATGGCTGACCGGTTGTACCAGTCCTTAATCTGTGTGATGCCCATAGCATCGTCATCGAAAGCCGTCTGAATCTTCTGGATGGTGTCCACCTGGCTGTCGCCCAGTTTCTGGCAAAATTTGATGCAGTAATGCTGCTCCAGTCGTACCGTCATTTTCCTTCAAATCAAAACCGACGAGAGCACAACACACTACCTCCCTCTAATGCTGATTGCCAGCAACTAATGCTATTGAGACGCGGGAAAAAATTCATGCATACGCACAAAGGTTAAAGGTTGGCTCATGCAAGCGCGAACGATCCAAATCCATCAGATTTTCGCAAAAAAAAATAAGGTCGGATACTTTTCTCACAGGCCTCGCATACTCTGCATAAAATAGCCAATTTATCATCTCCTCTAGGCCAATGGTCAGTAATAGCACTGCATCCATTGCATAAACTCCGTAAGGGGTCATTCAGAATTCGGTACTTTTCACTATTCGATTGTCATTTGGAATTTAATCTTATGTTAAGACTCTCAGCTTCCTTGCAAAATTAAGTGACCAGTTTTCGTATAGTACAATTTTTTTCTGTTATTGATTTGTTTTTAAGTTTTTAACACAATTAGCATTTAGGCAGTTTTACTGAGACATGACCTCTGGAAAACTTAAAACCATATCACTATCTGATCATGTTGAAGTTCTTAAATTGTTGGATTGTAATGAAACTCAATGTACAGTCAGGTGCATAAAGGTTTTGACCTAAATCAAAATTGTTCGGCTTCCTTACAATACTTCAATTCAATAAGGTTACTTTTTTCAGGTATGTAGTCGAGCACACTTACTATGGAACGATTTCATTAAGTTTTTGCTTAGCATCGGGGGAAGGCAAGTGTTCCGTCACGTGCTCAATTATGTTGACAAAAAGATTATTTTGGCTGTTCTGATGAGAATTTTTGTTTTATTAATAATAAACTAATCTATTTGGTTAATAGTGTAACATAAGGGCTCTTAGAATTGCTGGGCTCTTAGAATTGCTTGTGGCATTCAGAGGTGTGATCATGTCTGTGATAAATTTTATGAATTGGGAATTTTAAAAATTTTTGATCTTTTTAAATATCGTTCACTTGTTTTTTTGAATTCTTTAGTTTTATCCAATGATTGTAATTTTATTTTTAAAAAAGGGAAAACAGGTTATGTTTTAGAAACTCGATATTGTAAAAAGAACTCTACGAAACTCTCATTCTTTTATTTTATTAATAATCTTTTTAATGATTTGCCTAATGATATTAGAAAAAGTGTTGGATCTACTAATTTTTTAAAGAGTTTACATGAATATTTTTATTCTTAGTTTTTGATTTTTTTGTAATTTTAATTTTTTGATCTTTTTTGTAATTTTAATCTTTTGACCTTTTTTTTACTTTTGTATTTTGATTGTTGTTTTAACTTTTGGTGTAGACGACATGAAAAAAAGCCCTAGGCTTATTGCCGTCTTATTTTAAATAAATTATACACATACATTGGCCCTTTTAAGCTTTACAGCCTTTAAGCCCCAAGCACCACCATCAGGTGACTGCCTGTTTCTAGACCTTGTTATTTTATGTGGTAGGGGGGTCGGCCCTACGCACAACCCCCATTTCTGGGGGATGATAACAATCTTAACGACTTCTGTATGATGGTCACAGAAGCCGGGACCGACGGCTTTACGTGCCCTCCGAAGCACGGGGGGAGATGGAGATTTCCAGGTGGTCACCCAACCTGGTACTAGCCGCGCCCAAGGTTGCTTAACTCCACCACTGCATTGAGCAAGGCGAGACAACTGGGCTACGGCTACCCCCTTAAATAAATTAAATTAAATAAATTAAATAAATGGTGCAAAGTAATTATATGCGTGATCAAGAGATAAGCTGATGCAAGGCTCGTTATCGTGTGATGCAGAAGTGATTTACAGGTGTAAGTGGAAGCTATTTTCTTTTGACTGCTGAAAGGTTACAAAAGTCTCATTTTTTGTATATTTTGTGTATATAAAATAATCAATGACAATTACGCCAAAACCATCCGAAAATTTTTTAATTTTATTATATAACTAGATGGATCCCGTCATAATTTGACGGAGAACAACCCATCTTATTATTGATTCCCATCTCTTTAATTAAAAAATAATAAAATAAAAAATTGTCAGAGCCGAAATATCTCATTTTGCACAAAGAATAAGAAATGAGTTAATATATAAAATCAAAATAGTTTTAAACTTAATTTCTCTGAAAGTATTAAACTGAGACATAAAGTGTCAGTGGATAAAATGATCAGTTTTTAAAGCTTTTTCTAAAGATATAACATTTAACATAACATTTTCTGAGTTTTTCAGTAGTCACAAGGAAACGTCATAAAATTATCAAGGCAGAATTATCGTTCTGCAAATCTTCAGTTTATTTAATTCAAAACAATGATTGAATATTGTCTCATTACAACAATCCCTGGCTTCTGATGGATTGTCGTAACTTTCTTTGTTGGCTTCAGATGCCCATGCGCAGAAGTGCCAATTTTGCTCTTACAAAAAATGCTTTGCGTTTTAATATACAGGATTATATATTTTAGTAGTAGAGAATATTAAATGATTTGAACAAAAGAGGATTTTTGTAAAAGTAACGGTGGTATGAATTAGTGTATATTTTATTAAAAACTAAAATATAGAAAAGCATGCCACGACAATTAACATGAAAAGTTTTTTAAACCCTCAAATAAACAGATCAAATTGCACACTTGGGTTGAAAAAATTTAATCTGTTTATGGTGTTCTTTACATACACCGTTTAAAACTTAAACAAAGTCAAAAACGCAATAATGAACAAAAAAAAAAAAAAAAAAAAAAAATGTCTATCCATATTGGATTCGAACTCTGCCATTCGAGGAAGCCGCTATCGCTTATTATTGTCAGGAGAGAGCCCGTGACGAGCACATCCCAGGCGTATACCTGCTACCCTATTTTCAGTAAGAAGGGACAGGTCCATTCTAATCTGCCATGACTCCTAGTACAAGTAGGCCTACCTGATTATGCAACCGATCAATATCCGCTAAGCTCAGCCTTTTTGCACCCGACTATACATATATTAGACACTGTTCAAATTAATTTGTATTGAGTACTGTATTTTTTTAGATGAAAATCCGAACTCTGGATAAAGGGATACTCTGCTTATAAGGATATTTTTTTCCAGTCCCGAGGATATCCTTATATCAAGGGTCGACTGTCATAAAGGAAATGCAGTGTTTCTTGAATTGATGATTGTCAGCACCATTCCTAATATTCATCCTTCTTCATATTAGCTGCTCGATGCGAAGATAAAAGTGTTTAACGTGGCATTTCTATACGACGCGATACGAGTCTGCCATGTTGGTTCTTCGATGAGGCGGGTAAGGTAATTTCTCAAGCAATCAACAAGTGGATCATTTCCTTTCTCCAGATACAATCTATTTAAATGCTATTGCCTCTCATCGAATGAAGAATCAGAACAAGGAGACAATTTTTGATGTATATTTTTGTATTATTGAAATTTTTATCCTTTGCCGCTTAAGATTCTCCCTGCATGCTTTGCAATTCACCTGCTTCCTGAATGGCTGAAGCAAAGCGATTCCACAAGATGAAATGAAAAATCTGCTTCCGCAGCTCTTGCGGAATAGGTCCACTTTTGTGCGCAGATTGCGCTTCCACATGTTTTCTGTCTGCAAAGATCTATGCGAAATAGACCTAACTGAGTAAATTTAGGTGAGAGTAGGTGCTTCAATTACTTTAATTTCAATAGTTAATTAAATTTACGTGCATTTGGATGAAATAAAGCGTTAACTGCAAAAATGTTGTATAATTACCTATGTATTATTAAAGATGCCTGTACTTGTAAAAGAATGAGTGTTATAATGAAGTTAACACTCACTTCACTTTAACTGTGACTAGTGCATAAGCCGAACATAAATTTTAGAGGTCATTTTTTGGGGGAAAAATCCTCGGCTTATACGCGAGTATATATGGTAGACCATTGCTGGTATAATTTAGATTTAAAATTCTTACCGTCAATAATTGTTTGGAAAAGTTGCAAGAAAATGCCATTGGGAGCAAGTTGGTGCAACACACACCGAATAAACTGCTTTGCAACACTGCTTGCCCCTCCAGGAAGATAAATATTGTTTTCCTGTTGCCAAGCATACATCGTGGTAGAAGCAATTCTGTAAAATAATTGGTAAATAAGCATAGTGTATATTAATAAAGAAAAATGATATAATATAAAAAATTATTTTCAAATTAATTCTTATTATTAATTTTATGGCCTAGAATTTTGTTTTGCTTTTGAAGATTATAAAGAGAAGCAAAGAACTGCAGATAAAATCAATATAAAAGAAGAAAAACCACCTGTTATCCACAACAATTTATTTAGCCATATGCGCATTTTAGTTACCTTGTATTAGTGAAATACAAAATAGCTGAAATGTATATATGGCTAAATAAATTGTTGTGGACAAAAGATTGAAGATTACGATAAACAAACTGATGATAAAATGTTCTCAGCAGAAATTTTTATCTAGTAGCTGAAATTAAATAATAATTGGGTGAACAAAAAATTTATATGTGGCATTGTAAAATATTCTAGTGGTTAAATAGGTGGTCCACAAAGCCATTCTAAAGGACCTGGAGAGGATTGCTGTTGTATATTTGGAATTTTCCACATTTATCACAAGATTTGTTAACCCTTTCACATCTAATTTAGGTTTCATTGTCATTCCTGACTAGATGAAATTGTCTACTTTTCACAGCATAACAAGAAGTTTTTAAAGCCTGGGGGTGAATCTGGTTTCCACAGGTAAAGGCAATGACATTTCGCATGAATATATCTGCTTTATGGAGCAAAAGAGTTAAAGGCAGTTGCTTGATTAAGTGTATAATAAAATCTTGTAAACATTCCAAGGAGGAGCTTTAGCAGTGAAGGAGAAATACATTTATTAAAAAAATTATTCCCTCCTCCCCTTCCCCATGAGTAGGGTAAGGCAAGTAGCCGATCCTGAAGCCATCTATTTTTACCCCTTCATCTACACTTTTTACCTCTCCCAAAGTTTTTTAATCAAAAATTAATTTTCTCGAACGTAATATGTAGAAAATGTAAAAAAAGCTCGTATTTTCTTTCCTATCTCAACATTTCCGAACGCAGGGTATATCACAAGCCAAATGTTGGCATAGTTCTAAAGACCACATGATTACCATCCCCGCAAATCCGACCCCAATAGAACACGTGGGCCTAAACTTCATAGTAATGTACATCTTGCCTAGAGCAATCTGGATACTGAATTTCATGCCTTTACGTACCTAAATAGCACATAGATATGTTGTCATCTCTGAATCCCACCCCCGTAATTCCGACCCCAGTGTACCAATCAAAACCAAACTAAATAGTGCAGATGGACATGCCCATAGGAAGCTACATTCTGAATTTCAACCTTCTACCTCAAAAAATTATGAAGTGGTATACAGTTAAGACATTATAAAACCAATAAGTAGCTCCACTTTGGCTGGATGGAATGAGGAAATCAAGACTAGTGTCATAAAAGCAAAATTGAAAGGAACAGCAGCACGAAAATTCAATGAATTGCAGTTATACAAACTAAACGATAGTAACAGACTTAAGGAGAGATTGTTCAGGGTTTTTGGAAGAAAGGCGGATAAAAGGGGTGTAATGACGGATTTCTTCTTGGCTCAGCAGGGAAAAAGGCAAAGTGTAGAGGAGTTTGCTACGCGACTTGAACCTTTGTGGGATAAGCTTACAGAATATGAGCCCAGCATGAAGCCCCAAGGGAAAACCCTTTTATTGAAATGGTTGCAGAGAATTTACTCCCCTTGCACATAAGAGCTATCTCCCTTTTGGAGCCTGACACCTTTGCGAAAGCGGTAGAGGAGGCCATAAAGTCAGAGGCCCTAGAATTAAGATCCAATCCTGGGAATTGCAATGTGGGCGAGGCCAGAGAGTCACATGATCGTATGGAGACCCTAGAGAAATTAGTTATCCAACAAGGTAAAATGTTAGAATTAGAAAGGAAAGACAAAGAATGACAAAGAAAATCTAATGAAGGAACTGTTCAAAAAAAAAGAATCTCTTGAGAGGAAAGTAGAAGAAAAACCTAGAAGGCCCGCATATAATCCTAGAAGGGGAGGCTGTTTTGTCTGTGGGGAGAGGGGTCACTATGTAAATTCCTGTAAAAATAAGCCTTTAAACTGAAGAATGCCAGTCTTGCCAACCAGTATGATCCGGCTAAGTCAAATGAACAAGTCAATCTGGTCTTATTAAAGAACTCAAGTGATGGCTTATACAAAGTTAAGTTAAATGTTGAGAATTTATGCATAGTGGCACTATCGACACAGGATCGCAGATCTCCATAATAGACGAACATGTAGCTGAAAGTTTAAATGAGACTGTAACATGGGAAGACATCACTATTTTAGTTAAGGGGATAGGAGATCAAATTCAAAACGTAAACCGTGCCATATGGGCAAACATTCATTCTGAAGAAGGAATAACTGGGTATCGAAAATTTGTCTGTATGAATTTGAGAGGAAGGGAGCACCAAGCAATTTTAGGGACTGACCTGATTAAAAGTGTCATGATTGAGTGTAATGGGATACAAATAGATTCGCAAAGGAAGGGCATGCTAACCAAAGATCAAGAACTAGTGATTTGTGATCTCATTGACTCTTATGCTGAAAGTTTTGGGGAGAAGGTGGAAATCCTAAATGGTGTGCGAGATGCTGTGATCAGTTTTGAGATCGATAAGACAAATCCCGTGTTTGTCAGGCAATACCCGATACCTCATAAATACCTGGCATCCTTTAAGAAGCGCATAGATCAGTACCTGGAGGCTGGTATCATTGAACCTAGTCAGTCCAGATGGAACTCCCCGGTGTTTATTGTGCAAAAGGAAAACGGGGATATACGCATGATACTTGATCTGCGTAAGGTTAATGGCATCACCCAAGGCTTGGACTTTCCCATGCCCAAGCCCCATGAGATCTTTCAGAGTTTGAACGGCCATAGGTACTTCTCCGCCCTAGATCTCAACTCGGGGTACTTTCAGATTCCTCTTGCTGAAAACTTGTGTGAATGTTACGTGTTTCAGACGCCCTGGGGAAAGTTCCAGCTAACTAGGCTGCCCCAGGGCGGTAAAAACTCAGCCTCTGCATTCCAAGGCTTCATGTCTGACATTCTTAATGAGCACTTAGGAAGAGGGATCTTTGTTTTCCAGGATGACATTCTTATATATTCGGAATCATTTGAGGAACACTTGACTCTGCTAGAATGGTTATTGCAAGTCTGTAGTGAAAGAAACCTAAAACTAAAAAAATCCAAGTGCTCAATTTGCGTTTCCAGTGTTATATATCTTGGTCATGTGATCTCGGCAGAAGGGGTCAGTCCTGATCCTGGAAACGTGAAGCATATAGAATCTATTCCACCTCCCTCTAGTGTTAAAGAAGTAAGGTCATTATTGGGGGCAGTGAACTTTACAGGCCTTTCATCAACAACTTATCAAGCACCCTCCTTCCTATCACGGACCTAACAAAAAAGGGGGCTAGATTTAAATAAAATAAAAGGGGCAGGAGGCCTTCAATAAAATAAAAGGGGAATTTAGCAGTCAGCCAATACTGGTCCCCCCCGATCACAAGCAAGAATTTATCCTTTTTGCTGACACCTCGATTGGAGCCACAGGGGCAACCCTCCATCAAATGAAGGATGGATACCTCCGACCAATTGCATTTTACAGCTACAAATTGAATAAGGCACAGATAAATTATAGCACAATTGAAAAGGAGGCTTTAGCCATTATAATCGGTCTAAGACAATTCTGTCACATAATTTTGGGATTCCCAGTGACTGTAAGAAGTGATCACAAACCCCTTGTTTTCATTAAGAACCTAAAACATTCAAATCAGAGGCTGCTTAGATGGTCCCTAGAACTAGAAGAATACAACCTTAAAATAGAGCATGTGAAAGGGGGAGACAACGGGATAGCGGACTTGTTGTCCAGGTTACCAGCGAAAGAAGTCCAGGCTGTGATCCAAATGAACAACGAGAGCATGATCAAGAAAATAGTGGATTCACAGCATGCTGACCCTCTCATGTCTTCCCTGGTCAAAGGAGATAGGAGGAGGAAAGGTTTTTTTATTCAAGTTAAGATGTTGATGAAAAAGGGGACTAATAACAGAAACAAACTTTGTTTTGGGGAATCAATGCGCACAGAGCTAATTGAGCGAGCTCATTCTGGAAGCTTAGCGGGCCATCAAGGGGTTGGCAGAACCATTCAGTCACTCAGAACTTGGTACCATTGGCCTAGCTTAGAGAGGGATGTCATAATTTACATAAGGGACTGCCGTATATGTCAACAGTGCAAATTAAAAAAGGGTAGAGCCCCGTTTCAAAAGGGTCTGTCTGCGTCTTTTCCTTTTCAAAAAATCTCCGTGCATCTGATAGGACCATACAAGAAAGTTTGAAGGGTAATAGATACATATTGGTATGCATGGATGTATTTTCGAGATATCCGGAGGCATGTGCACTCCCTGACCAATCAGCTATGACTGTGGCCAAAGCTATAATGGTTCATGTCATTTGCAAATATGGAATACCCCACGAAACTATATCAGATAGGGGAGCCAACTTCACATCAGAATTAATGAAGGCTTTATGTGAAGATCTGCGAATTGACATGCACCATACTACTGCGTACCGACCCAACTCGAATGGATTGGTTGAGAGGCTCAACCAATCCATTACTGAAGTGTTGAGGACTTTATGCGATAATGACTCTCGTGATTGGACGAGAGGCTTGAGGAGGCCCTATTCATTATTCGCACCAATCCCAATAGTAACACTGGCGAAGCACCTGCCTTTGTTTTATATGGGTTTGACCCCAGAACCCCTCTTTCATGGGAAAGGGAGTCTGACGAACATGTATCCATGCAAGATTACCGTTCTGGCCTAGTTTTAAGAGAGAGTAGAGAAACTGAGTCAAGAAAATAAAGGCAAAAAGTTAGAAATAAGAATAGAGAAGTTAGCTCTCATATGCTATTGGGGAAAGGGTATGGATATTGCGTAAAGGAGGGAGGAAGAATAAGTTGGGACACAAGTACTTGGGGCCTTTTCGTATCATGAGACTCATATCCAAGGTTGGTTACGTGTCAATTCGTCGAGGGTCAATTCGTCGAGCGTCATTTCGTTGAGAGTGTCAGTTGGTCGTGCGGTTAGTTCGTCGGAGGTCAATTCGTCGAGCGTCATTTCGTTGACAGTGTCAGTTGGTCGGGCGGTCAATTTGTCGGAGGTCAATTAGTCGAATGTCAATTCGTCGACCGTGTCTGTTGGTCGAGATAATAAATAAATGGTCGAAAAAACTTTCATAAGATTCATTAACGAAAAAAATTTTTGTTACTAATTTATTTACTTGAAAGGTAAACAATAAATACCGTTACTGTTAAAACTCCGTATCTATATACAGCTTTTGTAAGCAATGTGATATAGTAGCCACAATAAATCTAATCTTGTTGACGACATATGCCCCAAACTATTTATACCGCTTCAGTATCTTTCATTTTCAGAATGAAATTAATAACTGTATAAAATTAATTATCGGACAAATTGAGCACATACAGGATATTATCTTTTTATTAAGTAAAGTTTAAACAATAATCTAAATATGAGGGTGTAGGACTTTCAATCCAATCTGATTGCATGGCCTATACCGTTTAAAATTCTGGCAATGTCTTCTGACGGTTCACGCACTGGGCTTCAAGCCGCCCCTGGTGATCTTACGCGGCACGTTTGTTGTATTTCTTTTATAGTTATTAATCATATAGTAAGTATTTGTTATTATTTAATTTTTACACTCTAGTACCTCTAGTAATATTTAACTTTTACTTAATAAAAACTTAATTTCCTGTGTAATACTTTTATAATTATTAACAATGATGAATGATTAGTTAAATTAAGGGAACGGTCAGTATACGGTCCGCGTTTTCGGCAGTAAAATCCGTTTCATATCTTTCATTATCAGTATATAAATATACTGTACAGTGTCCAATAAAAATTAATTGTTTTCTTGAATTCCTTTTAAAAATAAATGTTTTTATTATAAAAAGGATTTAAGGATAATAATTGTTACAAATTTCTTTATTAAGCGATTGTTGATACTTTATTGCAAATTTCATTGTTATGGGGTGTTGCAAAATTCTTAGAGCATGTAATAAGGAGGGTAGGACATTAGCTACCGGAAATTTGCTCTTAACTGCTTTTGTATCATTCATCATGTTCATAATGTAATTAATAATTATAAAAGTATTACACAATTTTAATACAGGAAATTAAATTTTTATTAAGTAAAAGTTAAATATTACTAGAGCTACTAGAGTGTAAAAATTAAACAATAACAAATACTACATGATTATTAACTATAAAAGAAATACAACAAACGTGCCGCGTAAGATCATCAGGGGCGGCTGGAAGCCCTGTGCGTGAACCGTCGGAAGACATTACCAGAATTTTTAAACAGTATAGGCCATGCAATCAGATTGAATTGAAAGTCCTACACCCTCATATTTATGTTATTGTTTAACTTTTACTTAATAAAAATTTAATTTCTTGTATGTGATCAGTTTGTTGTATTTCACATAGTATTTATGTTATTATTTAATTTTTTACACACAAGTATTGTTATTTACCTTTCACTTAATAAAAATTTAATTTCCTGCATGTGATCAGTTTGAGTAATACTTTTACAATTATTAAGTATATTCTGAACATGAAGACTACTGAAGCAGTATAAGCAGTTACGGGCTTTTATCCTACCCTCGACAACCTCTTAGTTTGAACCCCCCCCCCCCTCTGCCTTTCGTATTATTTCCTTTATTATCAGATTATCGTTTGTTGATTATTACATGCAAAAGCTGTATTTAAATACACATTTTAACAGTAACGCCATTTGTTGATTTTCGTTAATAAATGTTCTTAAAAGGTTTTTTCGACTATTTATTATGTTGTTATATGACAGTCTGCGAACAGGTGATGTGAAATTTTGTGTTAAACTGAGGAAATCGACCACAGGATATTAAATGTTTCGGCAAGCTTATTATTTATGTTATTATTTAATTTTTACTTAATAAAAAGATAATTTCCTGTATGTGCTCAATTTGTCCGATAATTAATTTTATACAGTTATTAATTTCATTCTGAAAATGAAAGATACTGAAGCGGTATAAATAGTTTGGGGCATATGTCATCAACAAGATTAGATTTATTGTGGCTACTATATCACCTTGCTTACAAAAGCTGTATATAGATACGGAGTTTTAACAGTAACGGTATTTATTGTTTACCTTTCGAGTAAATAAATTAGTAACAAAATTTTTTTTCGTTAATGAATCTTATGAAAGTTTTTTCGACCATTTATTTATTATCTCGACCAACTGAAACACCCGACGAATTTGCCTCCGACAAATTGACCGCCCGACCAACTGACACGGTCGACGAATTGACATTCGACTAATTGACCTCCGACAAATTGACCGCCCGACCAACTGACACTGTCAACGAAATGACGCTCGATGAATTGACCTCCGACGAACTAACCGCGCGACCAACTGACACTCTCAACGAAATGACGCTCGACGAACTGACCTGATACCATGAAAGTTATGAGATCGAGGGAATATGGAGACGTGACAGGCAGATCGTGCACATAGACAGACTGAAGCCGTGTTATGGGCACCCCAAAAGGAGAACCAAGCCCACTCAAGTGAGAGATCTGAGGAATCGGAACCTGAGGAAGAGGATGTACCCGTACGAACACGGAAGGGACAGAGCCTGGGTCAGGTGAGAGACATGCCCGACCACAAGAGGCCCTTGTCACCACAGCCTGATGCAGCTACGGAGGAGCCAGAAGAAAGGAGAGACATCTCGCCAGAACCATCACACTCGTCTGCAGAGGAATTGGAGGATGATACGGAGACTGGCGGATCCCAACAGGAACAGGCCCAGGAGGAGCCTAGAGCTATTCCAGAGGAGGAAGCAAACCTGGAAGCACCGGAGGAGAGCTCCCAATACTCTCTCAGAAGGAAGCCGAAAAGACTACAGGCGCCTTCACAACGAGGGACTGTGATGGGGTCCTTTTCTCTAAGAGGGGAGTGATGTGACATAGTCAGTTATTTATAAATTTTTTTTTGTTAATATAGTAATCTTTATCTGATAATGTTTTACCAGTAGCTGATTTTATTCCGAACGTATTGTAAAAAAAAACCCAGGATTGGTACAAAAACCCCTTACCAATATCGAAGATCGCACAATGCGGCCGTTAGGCCTGACGCTGCTTAGATTATTGCAGTCTTGTTAAGATTATAAACTTTGATGAAACTCTTTACCTTCAGTCTGTGATTGTATTGAATATTTTACACTTGCATGATAATCGAATTTATTTAAATTATTGTATTTCTTAGTGTTATCTACGTATTTTGTTTTGCAAATTCTCCCAGAAAGAATACCGATTCAAATCATGTAACTGTAATGCTTGGCATGCTGGGAAGTTGTGTCTTGTCTGATCGCTGCATGGTCTTTCTATTTTCCTTACGAGATGTGTTGTGAGTAGTTAGGGCATCGCCACCAGGTGGCAATCAAGGAATTTGCTGCGGGATCGGCGTTGGATATAAAAGGGGAGCGCAGCCCCCCTTGATTCATTCCAGATTCAGGCTTCAACATGTGTGGAACCCTCCTAAAGACCCCAGGATCAGCAGAGCTCTGCTATCCCAACCATGGTAATGTGAATTTTAGTCTTTTTCTTCTTTGTTGTCACAAATTTTGCCTAGTCACCTTCCATGATTTCTTTATTAAGCATAGTATCCAACTTAAATTCAGTTAATATGTTGATGGAAAAGCCCTTACGTTAGTTATTTTGCAATTACTTAAAATTTGTTCTCTGGGTTGTGCCCAAATTTTATTATTTTCATGTATAGTTTGAATAGTCATTGTGCTTGCAGCTCCTCTCTATTATTTGAGAATTATTGCCTATAGTTATTATATTTATAGTTTGGGTTATAAAATCTGTAAGATATAGTCTTTTGAATATGTATATGTTAAATTTATTCAGCAAAGTAGTGTATGTAACAATCTGTCATTAAATCCTTGTTATCCAACTAAAACTCTGACCAAGTGTAAGATCATTCCTCGATATTTTCACAACCCATATATCACAGTTTCACCGTCGCCTCTTGATTTGGGACCGTGATTCTTCAGCCGTCGCTTGTGAGCCTCCGTAGTTCCGCCATGTTGCAGTTTTCCTCAATTGATTTTATCCTTTTTTTCGTCGCCATCTGTGTTATCGTGGCTCCAACCGAGGTACCCTGCCCAGGTTTGGTTTTGGCTAAGCTTTCCCTATTTTTCCCACTAATATTTATTTAACCCTCTTGGCTTTTATCTTGTATTATTAGCGTTAGTTTCTTTTAGTCTTACCCTTCTCTGGGTTTGCTTGCCTTCTCCTTTCTGTTGCGATTTTTCTTTGCCTTTTGCAGGTACCTCGGACCTTTTATCTGCCTTCAGCATCTTCAAGAATCTCAGTTTTTCTCCGTACCTTCTGTGTTCGTGTTCTTCGGCCTTCTTGTGTGTTCCTTGCGTTCTTCATGTGATTGTTGTCTTCGTCGTCTTCGTGTGCCAGGCTGCTGCGTTCGTTTCATAGCCTCATGTGTCTTCTTCTTTAGTCTTGTCATCTTCCAGCTATTGAGCTTTTTGTACTTTTTGAACTCTTTTTTTTATTTTTATTCCCAAGCAGAATTACGATTTGTACCTTCAGTTTTTCTTTGTACTTTCTTTGCTTACTCTGTATCAACGTTGAGTTTTATTCAAACTTATTGTAATAAAGCTTACAATTCTTGCTTGGAATCCTTCTGGTTAAGTTTTAAATCTTTTTTTTCTTCAACTTTGGAATGATAATAAAATAAAAAGATATTTTTATAAAAGGGATTTTACCAGGAGGGTTCTCCTGTTAATTTTAGTCACGGCTAGTTTCTTTTTTGGGCCTGTAATTATCTTATTCTTAATGTTTATTGGGTTCTCGAAGTAATGCTACATAATATTTAACTTACCAATTCTTGCCACCCCCTTTCCCGTTTGGCTATACATGTCACCAAACGGCACATAACATATTAAAAATGTCAATTAATATATACAGGGTGTTTCTAAATTATCTCACATGTTATATACCGTAAGTTTATTACTCAACTATTAAAAATAGTACAGATTTTAAAGTGACTTTTTTTATTCACAAAGAAAAACTCAAAAAGTTTCTTAGCCTTGCATGAGTTGATAATGAAACATGCAGTACTATTGTTGGCACGTTGTTCCATTTTTCGCGAGACTGAGTAAACAGTGGCAAGTTTTCAAGAAAAAGCTCAATGCGTGTTATGGCTTGCGGAATTTAAGTCAATGATTACAGTTCAGAGAATGTTCAAAACAAATTTTAAAAAGGATCCTTCAAATCATAAGTCAATTAAGCTATGGGATGAAAAATTTTTAAACACAGGCAGCCTGTTACACAAAAAGGATGCTGGTAGATCTTCAGCGACACCACAGAGAGTAGAAAAGGTCAGGGAGGCGTTCAATCATAGTCCCCGTAATCACTTTGCCAAGTGGCTCATCAACTGGATATGCCAATGATATCCGTACATAAAATAGTGAAGCACCGCCTTAGTCTTACACCCTATAAAATCCAGACGATGCATGAACTGAAGCTAGATGACCGACCGAAGCGCAAGATGTTTGCTGAGAATATGCTCCAAAAATCGACAATGATCCCACCTTCCTTGAGGACATTTTGTTTTCTGAAGCAGCAACATTCCTTACTTCCAGAGCAGTAAACCGACACAACTGCTGCATTTGGGGCTCACAAAACCCCCACGTTCTAAGGGAGCATATACGTGACAGCCCAAAGGTTAATGTTTGGTGCGGTTTAATGCATGATCGAGTAATCGGAACTTTCTTTTTTGCTGAAGACACCATTACCGCTGCAACCTATCTAGATATGCTGGAGAACTACCTGATTCCACAGGTGGAAGAACTGCAGCCCAACATAGCCTACGAACAAGATGGAGCAAATCCTCGCTAAGGCCTGCAAGTTAGGCAGTGCTTGATACGAACTTTCCAGGACGATGGATTGGAAGGGATGGGCCAATCCTTTGGCCCCTTTGCTCACCCGATGCGAACCCTCTGGATTTCTTCTTCTGGGGATATGTGAAAGACAGAGTGTACAAGACCAACATTGATGGCACTGAAACTCTCAAGAACAGAATAACTGAAACAATCGCTGAAATCATCCCCAAAATGCTAGCCCAAACATTGGAGGAAATAGAGTTTCGTTTTGACGTCCTTCACACCATAAATGGGGGGCACTTTGAAATTTATTAAGACATGCTAAGAAACCTTTTGAGTTTTTCTTTGTGAATAAAAAAAAATCACGTTAAAATCTGTAATGGTTTTTGAGTAATAAACATGTATAATATGGGAAATAATTTAGAAATACCCTGTATTAATAAAGATAAAAAAGAAAAAAATCAATATTGGTAACAAATTGTGATCAATGCAAGTGCAGGGATTTCACTCAAAATGCAACTCGTGTGTTAACGAATAGCTAACACTATGTTTACTCCTCCTTGACATTAGACGAGTTCTAATTGTCAATATCAATTAACTTAGTACGTATTATCTTATACACCATATACTTAGTCAAGGAGATATCGTTTGCATACAGGAAAACTAGTAATCAAATCAGTATTATAATAATAGTTAGTATCTGCGACAAAGGATGCTCAAGGTTAAATAGCTTAGTGGAGAATAAAGATAATGAACGATGGTGAGATGAAAAACACCGTCTGTTCATCTCCCTTTTTATTTGTTGTTAAGTTGTTTTTTTTAGGAAAGCAAGTATCATTCTGAAGTGAATACACTTAAATCTTTTAAAAGAATAGATATATCATTGAAGGGGTAAACTGCTCCTGGTTTTCATCATCCTTTCAAGTTGAAGTATGAAACAATTTGAGATAAATTTGAAATTTAAAAGAGGGAAAGGTAGATTCTTACAGGGTGATTCATAAGTTTCTTCGGGTTTTGGAAGACAACAGAATAGAAACCATGTTAGAAAAAGCAGAAGCTCTCTCAATGAACAGAGAATTTCTCCAAATTTGTTCGTACTTTACAGATGCAGTAGACATCGATCCTGTATCCAAGTTCCTGCCACACATCCTAACATTTATAAATGCCTAGATGGTTTCAGATGCCAGTGACTGCATGGTCCTCTTTCTCACAGCTAGGTTAAATCACGTCGTAAAAGGGGCACGAACACATGATCTTTGAGGTAATCCAGAAGAAGAAGCCAAAGAAGAAGGGGAGAATCATGTTCACCTGTGAATGCCACTTTTTTGGTTATGATTTTTCTCCAGCAGCTAAGTCTACATGCCTATTTCAAATGCAAACTTTGAGGGATTCTCTTCTCATGATGTCTGTCATGGTTAGAGTTCTGTACCCCCAGAGAGTCTTGTGAATCATCCTCTACATTTGATATACATTAATTGAAAAAAATTAATTTCATCAGTTAAAAAGGCTAGAATTTTTTACTAAAACCACAAAGTGTCAAGTTATAACAATACTGGATTAGAGAGGTTTGAGAGTGTAATTTAACTGTACAAACTAAAGGTGTTTAGTACTTGGCAACTGTGCGAAGTATCTCAGGAAGTGTTGGTGCTGCTAAAGCTGGCTCTCGATGTATGAAGGTAGCTAATATTACAATGCACAAAGCCAATTCATCATCGCTGTACTGTTCCAGTACTGCTCCACATTCAGGACAACGTTCAACAACTGCATCTTCTCCACACCTTAAGCTAGACTGTTGCAGATTATTTCTTTGAGTACTTGCTTGTGGAGGGACGTCCTTGCGAGATTTTCTATAAAAAGAATTTTTAAAGAAATCACAAATATTAATGACATTTAACGACATTACTAGGAATTAATACACAATGTGATCTTTAGTTTGATTTAGAAATTTAATTTTCACTCATTATAAACAAAAAGATACAGGCTGCCCATAAAGTCCTGCAGGAAACTAAAACTTTATAACTTGAAACTATTAAGTTTATTAACAAAAAATTTTGTTTGTACTTACAGCAAGATTCAAAGTTTTTTTCTGCTTGTTAAGATTCATTACCAAACCTCTAACTGTGCACCATCCATGTCCAAATATTGTTGCAGTCTTTTTCCAAAGCCAAGAATTGCATGCTGATGGTGCTCATCTGGGATATTCAGAATCACATCCTTTATTTTGTCCTTCAGGTCATCCAGATTAGCCGGTTTCTGTAAATACACCTCGGACTTTACATGTCCCCGCAACCAGTAATTGCAAGATGTCAATTCTGGTGATCTTGCAGGCCAAGGTGTGGACCCCATCTTAACTGAAATTGTTCATTAAGAAACTCCCAAACTTCAAGAGCATAATGCATGTGGACCCCATTGATGTTGCCTAGCCTATTAAGTTCTGGCACAAGGAATATCTGCAACATGTTCAGATAACTGCTGGCATTTACTGTGTCTTCCTCAAAGAAAAAAGGACCAATGACCTGATCCAATGAAACTGCACAACGCACACTGACTTTGGGAGTACGAGAGGGAGCATTTAGATTTTTTTAAATCAGGTTTCTCTCCTTGCAAATATCTAAAACCCATTTAAGTAAATCTATGTGCTGGTCAAACGTCTCAGAGTATATTAGAATGTCATCTTGGATTACAAAGATTCCCTTGCCCAAATACTCGCTAAGTATGTCGGACATGAATCCTTGAAATGCTGACGCAGAGTTCTTACCACCCTGGGGTAATCTTGTCAATTGAAACACATAGCATTCCCTTAAATGTTCAGCAAGGGGGAACTGAAAATACCCCGAATTCAGGTCCAATACTGAAAAGAATGTATGTCCATTTAAACTTTGAAAGATTTCATGGTGTTTTGGCATAGGAAAGTCCAACCCTTGGGTGATACCATTGACCTTGCGTAAATCAGTGTCATCCTTATGTCCCCATTTTCTGGACAATGAAGACCAGATAATTTCACCGTGATTTCCTAGGTTCGATAATACCTGCCTCTCGATACTGATCAATGTGTCTTTTGAATGCAGCCAGGTATTTATGGGGAATAGGATATTGTCTGACAAAAATTAAATCATTCTTTTCTATTTTAAAATAAACGATAGCATCCCTGACACCGCTGAGGATTTCAACTTCCTCCCCAAAGTTGTTATCATATCTATTGATAAGATTGTCAAGCTCTCTCCTTTGATCAGCTGTCACAATGTTTTCGGAATGGGTGTCCAACTGTATGCCACTGCATTCAAATAAGACGCTCTTAATGAGATCAATACCCAGAATGGCTTGGTATTCTCTCCCCTGCAAATCCATACATATAAATTTCCTGTACCTTGAAATGCCTTCCTCTGAGGGAATATTAGCCCACAGTGCTTTGTTTACATTCTGAACGTCGTCCCCCCATCCCTTTGATGAGAAGGGATACCTCCTCCCATGTGACTCTGCTCGCTAATTTGTTAGCAACCCCTTCGTCTATAATGGAAATCTGAGATCCTGTGTCTATTAGAGCCATTATGCTCAAATTTTCAACTTTTAACTTCACTCTGTACAACCCGTTAGCAGGATTTTTCAATATGACCAGATTAATCTGCTTATCTGCCTCAGCCGAATCGTGCTGATCGACAAAATCGGCTCTTCCTAGCTTAAACGTCTGTTTTCGCAGGAAGACGCATAATGTCCCCGCTTACTGCAGACAAAGCAGTTACCCTTGGTCTGATTGCAATTACCCCTTCTAGGTTTCTCCTCCAGTTTCTTTTGTAATGCACCTATCTTTTCAACTAACATTTGAAGCAATTCATTTTTTTCATCCTTCTCTTTCTCTCTTATCTCCATATTCTTACTTTGCTGGATTACTATTCTCTCCAGGGCTTCGATTCGGTCACGAGAATCTTTTAGCCTCACCCACATTACAACTGACTGTTTGGTATCTAAGTTCTAATGTCTTGGATTTAATGGCCTCCTCTACAGCCTCCTCAAATGTTCATAGCTCCTTCTGGGAGATTGTTCTAACATAATTTGGGAGTAAGTTTTCTGTGAATCTTTTTAATAAAAGAGTTTTCTTTTGGGGCTCCATGCTAGGTTCATATTCTACCAGTTTGTCCCAAAGGTGTTTTAATCTAAAGGCAAATTCTTCCACATTCTCCCTTCTTCCCTGTTGCACCAAGAAGAACTCCCTCATAGCATCCTTTCTGTTTGCCCTCTTCCCCATAACCCTGACAAGTCTATCCTTAAAGGTAAACTCCACGGAAAAAAAATCGACTTTATTTTTTTTGTATCACAACATTAATCCAGGTTAATAGAGTAAATATCATTCAAAATTTTTCGATGTTTCCTAATGTTTTATTAAGAAAAATGACTCGGGAAAATTGAAAATTTGCATGGGATCTTCCATTCCCTTCTCCAGAGAGCACGACGGAACAAAGTGTCATTTCCTGCCGTGAGAACCTCGGGGAATTTTGTCGCAGAGATTCTAGTCGCTTTCAACGATGCTACATATCGTTAAGATTTTGCTAACCTGTTTTATGTCGGAATGCCTTCAATTTGTTCTCAGTTTGGATATGTAAATAGACAATCGTATAGAAATTTCACGTTTCATTGATTTCCACAATCAGAAGCAATTAAAAAACAGTGGATTAATTTTTGACAGCGAGGGGACTGCTATCCAACTCCAAACAGCATCGTGTGTTCAGCTCATTTTGAAGCGTCTTGCTTTGTCTATGCATCCGCCGTTATAAGTTCAGTATCAATTCAAACAAGAAATTCACTGAAACTAGATCACGTATTAGGTGGAAGTAGATGCTCTTCCAACTCTAAACGGGCCTGGCATTCTTCAAGAACAACGACCGCAACAGCATTTGTTAAACGCCGAAGGAAAGAGGTAGGCATATCTGGTGTGTAAGCCACACGCCGCCGTAATGTGCACACGCCGACACGGCAAGCAGAAGATCCCGTTTCACGGTTTAATACATAGGGCTGTATATCGCAGAAGTTTCCGTAGCATTTAATTCTGCTAACAGCCCTTGTACATCCCTGTCACTGTTATCAAAATCGCTATCGTTACTGTCGGTCTTGTTTTCATGTTCGTAGTCCATTGTAGGCCTAGACCACTGATAGCAATGCCTGCACTGCCCTAACAATTTACTGATAGTGGCGCCTGCGATAGCATCCAATGTATGACGTCACGATTTCGAAACTCCTTCGCACCTCTCGGCAACTTCTGACGTCACAGGTGCCGAAACATGGCGTCAGTGTCGATCGGGGGGGGGGGGGGGGGAAAATGAAAGTTTTTTATATATTTTATCAATTTTGAGTTCGAATTGAAAATTTTTATACATGCTAAGTTATTACTGAGACCTTCATCTTTCATTTTAAACAAAGTTGTTTTGAGTGTGGAGTTTACCTTTAAGTTCCTTATCATTGCCCAATTTATAAAGCTGTAGTTCATTAAATTTTCGTGCAGCTGTCCCTTTTAGTTTTGCCTTTAGAACATTGGCTTTGATCTCCTCGTTCCACCCAGCTAATATGGCTACATTCTCTATAGTGGAAAAGAAACCTTCGAGATCGATCAAACCATCATCACCAGAAATCGATTGGTATGAGATGGGTAAATCCAGAGACAGCGGACATGGGACCATTAGTTTCGACATTATTGTTACTACCATCGCCTTCCATATTTCCCAATTATCACAGTCCCTGTTCGGGCACCAGATGTGGTGAATGGGTTGTGATAAATTGTGGAAATATTCGGACTGAGTCAAGGTCTTAAGGGTATTCAGAAAGGATTTAATGTAGGGAATCAAAAACTCCAAAAACATACATTCTAGGATACTTAATCATACAAATAATTCTTAACAAATTTTAATATTACTTTGAAGTACGAATATAATACGGGTTGCAATCATAAACCCCAAGATAAAAGCATCAAATCACAATCACGAATTAAAAAAAAAATCAAATCCATACGATAAAATTACCAATGAAAATTCAACCAAATACAAATAACTAAAAGCCCCAATATAACTATAAGATACTAGGAAAACAGGATAAGATGGTGGTTATCTAATTGACTGAAAAATAACAGCAAGGCAAGCAAATGCATAATTAAACAAAGAAACTACTACCTGACAATGCTGGTTACAAAGATCTCGCTTGATCCTGTCTGTGTAGGAGGAGTACTGTGTAGGGGATGCTTCTTCAGAGATTCGCACTCCTCTTTTATAGTCCAGGGCAATCCCACAGTGAATAACAGGATGGCCCCCTGGTGGAGGCACTAGAAACACCCACTTCGTTTCTGGTATTAGTGTGGAACACAACAGGCACTAGATTAACGAGATCCAAAGTTCCCAGCATGCCAAGCGTCAACAGTGCCTTAAACTTAGCATACAATTCACAATATTTTAAATAAAAAAATTAAAAAAACAACAAAACAACAGTAAGGATGATCTACTAAATACTATTAGTTCATCTTACACTCTATAACTGGCTAGACATAGTAAATAACAACTTAATATTCTTTGAATTGGTCGTTAGGCCTAAAGTTCGCTTTGTTCCATATTCGACAACCATCAGTGAATTCTGTCCTATCCGGGTCCGAGGGTTTTTCTGTGGCTTTTGTCCTAGCCATATCTGTGGGTTTTTGCCCTGCGCAATCTTTGAGGATGATAACTTTGATGCACAAGCCCCTCGAAGCAGCATTAAGCGACCCCTTTTGAGTGAGGGTTACAGTAACAATAGATTTTCACGCACACACACACTCACACAAAATAAATAAAACACTAACTCACTTTGTTACAGAATAATGAAAAATTATTTACTGCAGCTATATAACTGAAGAATATTTTATGTGTAGCTCTTTTAACCTCTTTTGTAATGTATTTTTATCGTGTATACCTTAATCACCTTGGATTTGATTTGAAATTTGTTTGCTTGATTATTGCAATATTTGGGTTACTGTCTGATACTTCCAGTTAATATAAGAACAGGGAATGCTTTGAAGTTGTGATATCTTGATAAAAAATATCAAGAGTTTTATCTTATACTAAGAGTTTTTTTTTAGTTTTTTTTTTATCTTTAAGGGTCAATAAGAGGCATGCGTGAAGTAACAATAAAGAAATTTAATGTAACAAGTATAAATTAAAGAATACAATAGATAGTTAGAATAGCAATTTCTTGGATAAGTCAACATAACTTAAATACTGAACCCATCAAGGAAAATTGCTTGTGCATAAATAAAATGGGAGGAGCGTTACTGGCTTTACAATTAAGCAAACTAAACACACAACAGAAGTGAAGTCAATGATCAATTAATAATGTCATTAGAGTCCCCCTGGCGGTCAGAAGTCTTAGATATGGATCAGACCGGACATGTTCATGTAGCACGGATCGGCAGTGGGTAATGCAAGGGTAAAACGGATACTTACAGTTGGAAGATCTGGTAGACTCGACTACGATGGCTGTCGGACACCATTTCTGGAGGAATCCTAACTGCATTGGAATCAGAATAAATTTCCCTCCACAGCACCCGCTATATATACACCTCCTGCATTACCCAGCAGTCCCCTCGTGTCATCTCATTCCTGATTGGCTGCACTCTGGTTCGTTCCACTCGCCGCCTGGTGGTTGTTGCCGGAAACTCCCACAACTCTGCTGCAGCTCCAAGTGGATATGTGGGGTCTCATAGCCACGTGCAGGGGCGCCGACATTAAGACCACGTGGGAGGGGGCGGACAAACAAGTAGCAATTCTTTGCGATTGACGAATGTCACAAAGTGCATTAACAAGATGCGTTCTTTTTTGTGCAGCTTGAAGATGTTATGAAGATACTTCTTATTTGGTAGTTTTTATGGAAGTTTCACTTTAATGAATTTTTTTCTCAGTCCCAAAGAATTTGTTAAACTGAGTTTCAGCTGAATTACAATTGTATATGTATATATTGAGTTTTTCAAAATCTTTCAAGTAAAATGATTTTACGATCACTCTGTATCATAGAAATATCAATAACCGATATTCCATTGAAATATATTTCCAAAGACAGCACCCAAACTAACAAAACTTCAGATACCCATATAATAATGTTCATGCTTACACACGGAATATACATCAACAACACAGTACAATTTTATTAAATATCTAAGATGTAATAAGGGTAATAATTTTTTCAGTAAACTACCTGTTTAGGCTATTTCGCTGATCAATCAATTTCTGCACATCGGCAGAAGTGATTCCAATCATTCTTTGACGCCTTTGCCGAAAGTGATGACGACCCTTTTGATCCTCTGTAATAAACACCCAAATAAATCCTTTATTATAAATGTGATATTTTTAATGTATGTTTAAAAATAATCAAAATAAATATTTAATATGCAAAACCAGAAAATCAAAATCTGTATGATACTGAGGTTGTAAAAAGTAATCATCACATCCTACATTAGTCGTGTCAGAGATTAACACTGTCCTTACACAAAATGATACACATGCCTACCACCCTTGTTGTCATCTGTAATACAAGGGATCATCCATAAATCAGTGTCCTAAAAATACCACGTTCACTCTCTCCCTCTAAACAACATGGTCATTG
>JAHWFO010045455.1:257180-316140 GCA_023313115.1 Rhysida immarginata | reverse complement strand
CATGTGTATCATTTTGTGTAAGGACAGTGTTAATCTCTGACACGACTAATCCCCCTCCATTTTTCATGTATTAAAGAGGCCTTCAAAAACTTGTTAACATCCCTTGATCCCTTCCCAAAAGACCACATGTCAAAAGTTCCTTACCCCCCCCCCTTCCTTTCTACTTGACCACGTGATTTATGGGTGATTCCTAAAGCCAAAGGCCGAAAGTCATGGAATAGCTGCTCAGTAAAGAGTCGAACCCTCTCTGGCCTGACGAAGATTGTCTCCAAAGATGCTGGAGACATTTGGTAAGATGTCTGGCCATGCTGTCTGAATTGCCACCCACAGGGTCCTAGTATTGGAAGTGATGGATCTTTTGTGCACAGATACCTCTCCATAAATGTTCAATAAGGTTCATCTCTGGGGAGTGAGCTGGCTACACCATTCGTTGGAACTCTCCCGAATGCTATTCAGACCATTCTGAACTCTGTTATCAGTTATAATGAACAATTCTAGACAGATGCCAATAGTCATGGTTGGATAGAAATCGTTGGCTACTGAGTTGTCTACTGATTGTTCCAGAAGGTTTTCTATGTACACACGAGATACCTGTAACACATTTACAGAATATTGAATTCCTGAACACCTCAGAAATAGCACATCCCCTATGCCAGGCACTCGCTATCATGCCATGTTCTAACACTGATAGTTCTTCTCAGTCTACCATGACCACAATGACAAGGATACAAGTGGAAAAAAAGTGTAATGGGTGCATCTATTATATGCTGTTTTGGATTAGTCCATGTCATAACAGCAGTGTACAATTTGGATACTGATATTCCATAAGGTTATATTCTGTTCACGTATTAAAGGTATCCTACCTTCTGTAGATTTTGCACTTATATTTGTGGTGATCGTGCATTATGTCCACTGATTCCGATTCCAGAGTGGGCAAGTTATTAGTGCCTGTATCCAGTTGGTATGCCAATGATACAATCCTGAGTTTATTACACAGGATGAATGAAGTCTTTATCCTAAATAAACTCCACCCAGGACACTATATGGCGGACTGGCCAGTCCCAAGCCTGGATAAAGGAGGAGGGTTAGCATCAGGAAGGGCATCCGGCTGTAAAACATCCTGCCAAGCCTTTATGATGAGTGGTATTCATGACTCAGAAAATGCTAAGGCGTTCTCCGCTGTAGGCACCGCGCAGTTCCTTAGGCACCCAAGGACTGTGAAAAGTATGCTAGGGTTATCACATCAAGAGCGGGTGCGACTAAAGAAACTAGCTCGAAGACCTTTACTACTCAGGATTGCATCACTCAATGTGGGCACCATGACAGGAAGAGGAAGGGAAATTGTGGACATGGTGGAAAGAAGAAAGACTGATATCATGTGTGTACAAGAAACAAGATGGAAGGGAGACAAGGCAAGAGAACTAGGAGAGGGGTACAAGATATTCTACAGCAGTGCAAGCAAGAAGGGCAGAAATGGATAGGGATCATCATCTCACGAAAGATAAAGGAAAATGTCGTAGAAGTAAGCTGCAGAAGTGACAGGATTATGAGGATGAAGCTGGATACAGGGGAAATAATTCACATAGTGAGTGCTTATGCCCCACAGATTGGTACAAGTATGGGGATGAAGGATGCTTTCTGGAAAACCATAGATGAAGAGCTAAGACAACTGGAAGAGAAAGAGAGAGTGATCATCAGAGGGGAATCTAATGGACACATTGGAGCCAATAACAGAGGCATAGAAGGAATCCATGGAGGGCATGGTTTTGGAGAATTGAACCAAGAAGGTGAACAGATCATAGATTTGGCTGGAGCTTTCGACTTTGCCCTGGCCAACTCTTTCTTCAACAAAAAAGAAGAGCACTTGATCACCTTCAAAAGTGGTGGAAATAGAACACAGATTGGCTACTTTCTGTACATGAGAAAATATCTGAAGGAAATGAAGAATTGCAAAGTCATCCCTAGTGACCACATGGGCAATGCAACACCGCCCATTGCTCATGGACCTCCAACTTTCGATGCCTGCAGTCAGGGAGAAAGTGAAGAGTAAGGCCAAGGTGAAGAAGATCAAGTGGTTCAAATTAAAGGACACAGTTTTGAGGCACAGAATTAGAGAAGCAGTCCTGCAGAGAGTTCCAGGGATTTTGAGGATGTTCAAGAGTGGTGGAATAGAAATGCAGAGGCCATCAGTTCTGTTCTATTTTCGGTGGCAGGAAAATTTTGGGGGAAACAACAGGAAAATTCTGGGAAAACAAGGAGAGTTGGTGGTGGAACCAGGAGGTGCAGGCAGCAGTACAGGAGAAGAGAAAAGCTACACAGAGGTGGGACTCAACACATGCCCCAGCAGATCTAGAAGTTAAAGATCAGGAATAAGAAGGCAAAGAAGAAAGTGGCACAAGCGAAGGCCAAAGGATGTCAAGAGATGTATGATGACTTAGAAACACTGGAAGGGCAGAAGAAAATATATAGCATTGCCAAACACAGAAGCTGGACAGCAAAAGATATCACACACATCAAGCAGATCAAGAAGGCCAATGGAGAAATCATGAGGAGCACTGGGGAGATACAGGATAGATGGAAAGGGTACTTTGAGGAGCTACTAAACGTAGAGAATGAACGAAAATACCATGAAGATGGAATACCAAATGAGGGACTGACAACGGACATCACAAGGAGTGAGGTTAAGGTAGCACTGAAGCAGATAAAGAGAGGGGAAGCAGTTGGACCGGACGGACTCCTGGCTGAAGCCTGGAAGGCCCTTGGAGAGGAAGGGCTGGACTTGCTATGGGATCTCTTGGTGAAGATCTACAGAGAGGAGGAGATACCAGAAGAATGGAGAGAAAGTATTCTCGTCCCAATCTACAAAGGTAAAGGGGACATCCAAATGTGTGACAACTACAGAGGAATTAAGCTAATGTTACACACCATGAAGATCTTGGAGAGGATCCTGGACAAACGACTGAGAGCTGAAGTTAATATTGGGAGTCAACAGTATGGTTTCATGCCAGGAAAATCAACCATTGATGCAATCTTTAGCTTGAGACAAATGATGGAGAAGTTCAGAGAGAAACAACAAGAACTCCACCTGGTCTTCATTGACCTGGAAAAGGCATATGACAGAGTGCCAAAGCAAGAAGTTTGGAGGAACCTCAGAGTTAGAAACGCACCAGAGAAATATGTCAGGTTAATTCAAGAAACGTATAGGAAAGCCAAGACGAAAGTGTGAACCTGCCAGGGAGAAACGTGTAGCTTTGAAGTGAGAGTGGGTCTCCACCAGGGCTCAGCACTGAGTCCTTCCCTGTTCAACATAGTGATAGATGTCTTATCAGAGAAAGTCAGGGAAGAAGCGCCTTGGAACATCCTCTATGCGGATGATGTAATTTTATGTGCAAGATCTAGAGCTAAGGTTGAAGAAAAGCTAGAGGACTGGAGGAAAGCTCTGGAAGACAGGGGACTGAAAATCAGCAGAAGCAAGACAGAATATATGGCATGCATATAGAGGCCTAGAAAAATGAGGAGCTGAAACTGATGGAGACAGCAATCAGGAAAACTGACCACTTCAGATATCTTGGATCGACAGTTGATGAATGAAGTGAGACAGGTAGTGAAGTGACTAGCAGAATACAGACAGGTTGGAAAAATTGGAAAGAAGTCTCTGAAGTCCTCTGCGATAAGAAGATCCCTGTGCGTCTAAAGGGCAAAGTTTACAGGATTGTAGTGAGACCTGCAATGCTGTATGGAATGGAAACACTCTCTCTACAAAAGTCCAATATACAAAGGAATGAGAATGTTGAGATGGATGTGCGGAGTGACACGAGCAGACAGGATTAGAAATGAACGCATCCGAGGGACAGTGAAAGTTATAGATATTGAAAATAAAATCTAAGAAAATAGACTGAGATGGTTTGGCCATGTAATGAGAAGAGATGAGAACTACACTGGCAAAAGAGCTATGAACATGAAAGTGGAGGGAAGAAGGAAAAGAGGACAACCAAAGAGAAGATGGCAAGTTATGGTGGATGAAGATCTGAAATCAAAGGGTCTCAGAAGGGAATGGACAGAGGACAGAGAGAAATGGAGAAAGCTCATCAAAAACAGCGACCCCACATAGAAGTGGGAAAAGCTGAAGACGAAGAAGAAGAAGAAGAAGAAGAAGAAGAAGAAGAAGAGGAATGAAGTCTTTATCCTATTTCAAAATTCTATATTTAAAAAAAAATCAACATACAGAAGTGGTCACATTGCAAAATGCTCAGAACACACTCAACTTTTGACATGGTAGCTTATAAGTGTTCAATATGTCCCTTGCTGGCTATACGGGCATATATCCACTCGATACTCAAATTCCTCCCATACAGTCAAAGTGTTTGCCCTTAGCGGATAACATGTTGACACCATGTCCAAGATATTTGTTCTATCTATTCTGTCGCTTCACCAAGAATTCATATTTGCAATGTGCCACACAAAAATGGAGCCTTCCTTTCACGAAAAGCCAACCTATCCTAACTCCTAGAGCAAATGCTTGCAGTGCTACATTTTCAGAATATTAAAAGGATACAGAAAGGAGCAGAAACCAAGAATAAACCTTTAGGCTTTTACATTCTATATATATAAATAAAAGTTTTCAGAATAGAAAATTAACTTGTCATGAATTGTTCAGTGAAAGCTAAGTCATCAAGAGTCTCAAGCTACTGGCCTTGCATGAATATTGCTACAACTGAAGCAAGTATAGCATCATACCAGTGCAAGATAAAACAAACAATGCTTAATAAAAATGTTTTTTTAGTACATTCTATCTACGAAATCCTTCTTCATGTAATATAAATTCTGAATCACCCTATACAGGGTGTTTCATAATTGGTGTCCCGTCTTTAGGTCCAAATAACGACTCAAGGGGATCAGATTGGGGGAAAATGAATACTGATAATTTGGTTTTAATGTCCCCTAATTCAGAATAAAAACATTTCACATCCCTGTGGGTGAAGGGGTAAATTTTGAAAATTTTAATTTTGCAGGGGTAGGGTTAGACCCTATGTGTTATTTAGAAAGTTGTAGAGCATCATGTAAAATGTGGGTTTAGCAAAAAACCTGGTGAAAAAAATCTCATCCCCTGCCCTTTATCGAGTGGGTAAAGTGAGAGGTAAGGCCAGCTAATGTAGACAAAAACATTTCCCATTTCCCATGTACAGTTTTCAAATTTCATGTTTTTCCTGGAGGGAAAAGCCCGGTCGAGTTTATTAGCTTTTCAGGGTAACGACTCATTCATTCTCATTAATTTTCCAAATGTAGGCCCTAATGTTTTCTAATAAGTATGGTTTTTGTCCACATCGGCTAGCCATATCTTTCACTTTACCCACTCGATAAGGGGGGGCAGGGCTGAGATTTTTTTTCACCGGGTTTTTTGCTAAACCCACATTTTACATGATGCTCTACAACTTTCTAAATAACACATGGGGTCTAACCCCTCCCCTACAAAATTAAAATTTTCAAAATTTACCCCTTCACTCCCAGGGACGCAAAATGTTTTTATTCTGAATTAGGGGACATTAAAACCAACTAATCAATATTCATTTTCACCCACCTGTTACCCTTGAGACGTTATTTGGACCGAAAGACGGGACACCAGGTTATGTTTGGGAAAATTTCTCGCCAAATTCCAGTCCAAGCAACATGCTGCTTCTTGACTTAAATTTACTGATATTGGTCCCTTTTGTCTTAATTATGAAATAACAAAATTCCTTACGACGTCTGTGGGCTTTATTTTTGGTATAAGAAATTCTGTAACGTTAGAAGAGCTTCAAAATTTATCTGACCATGGCAACATAATTACAGATATCAAAAAGTTTGCTGCGCCCTATCATGGAGCTCGTTATGGAAAACTGCTTATTTTCTTTAGTATCCTAACTCATCCAACCAAAATTAAAAGTGACGAATCCTTTCCAGTGACGTGTCACCCTCCAAGACCTCTGCAGTGTGCTATGTGCTACAAACTGGGGCACACGAAATCTAGATGCTATGACTCTCTTCTATGCTCAAAATGTTTGTCCTCAAATCATGTTAGGGAGAATTGTAATTCGGATTTCTTTGTATGTGCTAATTGTAGTAAGGATCACTCCTCCTATTACGAGGGCTGCCAGAAGTTCAAATATGAAGCTCTAATCAGAATTAAGATGGTGAACATGTATATTACATAATATGAGGCAAAAAAGCTTGTCGACATGGAGCTTGGTAACGAGATTCCTGGCCATAGATCTTACGCTTCTGCCACTACTGCTATGCAATCTTCAACTTTGGTCGACACCCCAAGAAATCATCCACAAAGGTTACCTCAAAAGCAATCAGTTCATCAACTTCGAATGCAGCAAAACCAACTGCCCCTCCGAAGGCGAACAAACTCTTAATCCGATAAATGGAGATGATCGCTTCACTTTAGCTGGTGTTACATGCTCACCTGTGGGCAAGACGAGCTATCATACATCTATGCCTATCAGTCTCCAATTCAGCGTCTCCGTCAAATGATGCTCTACCGGTTTCCCAAATCCAGCTTTCGCTGATTACTCTGGAACACCGGCCCCCTGAAAATCAACTTCATGTTCTTATGAACTCAACTTCTGATCAGTTGAATCTAAATCTATCCTCCGTTCAACCAAAGCAAAACAATTTCCAAGGACTAACAAATTTGTCAAATTTAGGTAGCCATGCTGTTGATCAGCTGGCTAAAAATTGTCTTAAAAATTTTATTTCTTCTCTTACGGAAGCCACCAACCAGGGTGATTCCAAGGAAATTGAAGCGGCCTTTAATATTCTGAAATCTTAAGAAATTCCATCAAAAAGGAACGTGGGATTGAAATACCCATGTGGGACCGTATGGACCTCCCAACATCAAGGTCTCCCTCAAGGATCGATATTAGGCCCCACGTTATTTAATGAGTTCACCAGAGATGCTTTTGTTGATGCACCCCGAGTAATTGGAAAAAGTATTTTCGCTGATGATCTGGCCTTCTGGTGGGCCAGTACTTCCATCCCTGACATTAGAATAACACTTCAAGATGTATGCGACAAACTTGCAGACTGGGGATTAAAAAAACCACATAAATTTTTCCACGGAAAAAACTGTCGTTATGTGCATTCCAAAGTCAGGCCCTTCCCCTCTACTATCGATCTTTTTTCAGGGAAGTAAACTCCTGTGTAGACGCTCCCACAAGTTTCTTGGAATTTCTATTGATGACGAGCTAAATTGGAGAAATTACTACTGAAAAATTTAGCCCGTGCAAAGTTAATTATAAAAGCTAAGTGGGGCCCTCCGTGGAGCGAAGTTTCCACGCTCATTAACTCCCTTGTGACATCAACTGATCTTACTGCAATCTTCTTGCTCCTTGCTTAAAACAGTGTGCTTGATCCACTACTTAAAATAAAAAGGAAAATCATTAGATATAGTTTACATGCTACGCTCTCCTCTCCTTGTCCGCTCTTATACATCGCAGCAAACATCGCCCCCCCCCCTCTATATATACTATCTGCTTTAAGGAGATGTCGGTGTTATTATAATGGACTTCTTGGATACGTTATTGACTTGTTACATACGCTCTCTAACAAGGGGTTCTGCATCCAGCTTCTGTGGATTCCCGGTCATAAATGTATCCAAGGGAATGAATTAGCTGACAAATTGGCCAATTGGGCTAGAAGCAGTAAGAAACCACCAAACTTGTCACAATTTGACTTATTAACTTTTTGAGCATGTGTTCGCAAAGAAATTAAAGAACTTTGGAACCAACAATGGCGTCTTGAATCTAAAGGGAAACACTATAAAGATCTCATCTCTGACATCAGATTGAATAATGCGTTCTCTCCCAGGTGGCTCATATTTCCTCAAAAATCAATCCTTTTGAGGCTTAGAAGTGGATATGTCCCCTTAAAAAAATTTTTATGCAAGCTGAAACTTCCAACATCTGATCTTTGTGAATGTGAGGCCAATAAATCTGTTGTACATTTCCTCCTATACTGCCCCCTTTTTTATTGTCAGAGGGAGCCACTTATCTGTGGCCTCTTAAAAAGCAATATAGAAGTCTCTTTAAAAAATATACTTATTGCCTCTCCTTCTCACTCCCAATATATACGCCGCATTGTTAGACTTCCATGTAGTTACCTAAAAAGTTCTGGACTTTTCATTAGAATTCAGGGTCTTTAAGTGAATGCTAATCTCTGTACTAATACTCATATAAAGTAAGGAACTCCATCTGTCACATCAGCTGGTCTCCGAATTCTAAGGAGATGCGGGGTGTGTAGAAGAAGAAGAAGAAGAAGAAGAAGAAGAAGAAAAAGAAGTATCATCAATTCTTCTTCTGTTTATTGTATGAAACACAAAATACAACTGAAGACACCTTTCTTAATATTAAAGTAAAAGGACCCGACACCATTAAAATATTAAATTATATTATAAGGAACTGTTTGTTGAATACAACATTTCAATCATTTTACTCCTGTCCAACAAAACGAAGACCATATCATTCTGGTAATAGGGACATCCTTAATTCATGAATATGGCCCCAAGCAGGCTCAAGATGCTCCTGTTATTAGCTTAAAAGTTTACAAAATGGATTATCCATGAATTGTTGATCGTGTAAAAAGCAATTACAGATTGGGTAGATATTAGGTAAATAATAAACATAAACAATAATATAAATGCACACGAATATGTAAATCGCTTACCATGATCCTGAACGTGATGATGTGAGCCAGGGAATGCAAAATCATCATCTGGTTCTTCTATACTAGCTGCTTCAGTGCTCCCACTACTCTGATGTTGAAGATCAACATCAGTTATGTGACTCTGTTTAATTAGTCGCTTTGGAAGGGGCTAAAATCAAGAACAATAAAAATTTATTAACATCTGAAAGCAAATGCAAAAATAAAAAATAAAATAAAAAAATATAAGCCATTAAGGAATGATATAACCAAGTACCGAAAGGTCAAACTAGTCACTGTCACATGAACCATTTGAAACATATTTCCAAAATTTTTTAACCATTTTTGAAAACTTTAAAACATTTTCCATTGGGTTTATCGTTTCACTAAATCAAATTCGACCATCTCTGAACTAATTAGCTATTCTTATATATTCGTTCCTAATTCGTTGCTTGATATATTTCATGCCATATCTTAGCCTTGGAAATTTCCAATGGTACCATAATGATATCATTATCACAGGTAGCACTGAATCAAATTCAACCATCTTCGAATTTCTTAACTACTCTTGTACAGGGCATTTCTATATGGAAGGGCAATAAATATATAGCGTGATTTCATGCATCAATCGAAACAAAAACCTCCTTATCGATAATGTCGAAAACTCGAAATTGGGGGTGTAAAAAAGTTGCATCGTTACATCATTTATGAACTTTCTGCACCAACAGTTCATTAAATTCAAAGGGGCCAGGAAATTTTAAAAATGTAGTGCTTTGTTTATAAGTAGTATTGGATGACGTCACATTGATGCAGTACGTTTAGTCAAAACAAAAGCACATCATTGCTGTAAGTTGCATGTTTTCAATTGTTGAAACTTTTCTTTATGTATTAGGTTTCATGTCCTTTCGAGGTGCTTGTGAAGTTTTCTGTGACCACATGTACACAGCAAATCATGTACACAAATGCAGAATGCTGACATGCATCTTATATTGTTAGTTTAGTATGCCAATGTGCACATTGATAAGGGTTACCTGTTTTGAAAACATGCACATTGTGCATTGTGTTTTAATACAATGTCCTAATCAAAGAGCATTCCAGTTTATTCCAGGTATCAAAATAATGAACTGCACCTACTTGTCGAGATTAAATGACGTTTTCAGCAAACTTCGCATGATGTTTAGACCCTTAACATTGAGTTTTGAAGACTTTGCATAAGGAACTTTAAGCGTGTCATCACCCAAAGGATTATGCTAGATACTGATTGTCCTTCCATTTAGAAACACCCTGTATATTCGTTCATGACATTCGTTACAATTTAATTGATATATTACATGCTATATCTTGGCATTGGAAATTTCCAATGGTACCATAAAGGCATCATTACTTTTTATAGCACTAGATGGATCACACCAAAATTTGACGGTAAACAACCCATCTTATTATTAATCTCCATCTCTTTAATTAAAAAATCTATATATTTAAGTTCCAAGGGTGATTTTTTTGACAGTTCGTTGAGATAACTGCTGCATCTCTCAACTTCATTTTGGTCTTAAATAAAAGATCTTAGGCCTCTTACGCACTGGCGACTGATTGCTAGCAACCTCGAGGCATAACCAGAATAGTTATCGTTTACACACATGGTTTTGGCAACCCATCAGTTGTCGGAGGCCAGAAAACAGGAAATCACTCCTAATTTTGAGTTTTCGATTATCGATAAGGAGCTTTTTGTTTCAATTGATGCATGGAATCACGCTATTTACTTATTGTCCTTCCATTTAGAAGCACCCTGTACAAGAGTAGTTAAGAAGTTCGAAGATGGTTGAATTTGATGCATGGTTTTAGCAATGCATTCAGCGACTGGGAAGTTGCGCAACCACTGGGATGGCTTGTTTGTATTGACGTCTGTGCGAGCAACCTCCCTTTCTCGATCGTGTTTTTTTTGCTTATATCTTTGAAATAAACAATCACGACCAGCCTGAGGATGATGCTAACGGTGTAGCTTCACAAGGACGAGTGCTTCTGAAGTCCACACGCCTTGATTTTTCACGTTACAAATAGTTATGAAAATAAGTCTGCAAGAGCATTTTGTATTATGCACTAGGCCTCGAAATACCTTTAGTATGAGGCCTGGCCTTTTTTTGGACTTTGTCATTACCCCCTTGTCTCATTTCATTTTAACTTTTTGCCATGTTTTCCCAAGACCTTGGAAAAATATTGGAACATGCTTTTATTTCCACGTTCTTTTAATAAGAGGTCACCTTATACAGGGCAAGTCAAAATGATGGACCCGATTTCAGAAGTTTACTCTGTGAAATCTAATGAACATATGGTATTGTGAGACATGTGCTACAAAAGGTTAACTTTCACAGTTTAGTTTCCATGCAGTGTTGGGGTCATTGGAACAATGTTGGACTTCTGGGGGATCGACCTCTCCTTCGTTGGCCACCTTGTTCCCCAGACATTACCATGTGATTTCTTCCTGTGGGGGTTTGTAAAGGATCATGTGCAAGTACCACCACTGCCAACACCATTGAATAAGCTGCATGCCCACATCATTGCAGCCATTGCTGATACTGAACGTGACATGCTACGAAAGGTTTTGCAGGAGACAGATTATCGGCTTGATGTATGTCAGGTTACGCAAGGTCCTCACATAGCTAACCTGTGATTTGATGTGTTTGAAGTAATAATGTCTGAAATTGGGTTCATCATTTTGACTTGGCCTGTATTTCTTTTTTTCTTCTTTTTTTTTTTTAATAATATAGCTACTGCAATTACATCCTTCCTATTGTTTCTGGTTGTTCACAACCAAAGTTGCCGATAACTAGTCGACAGTGCGTAAGAGGCCTTCATATGTAGATTTGTCAAAAGTTAGTTTTTGTGTCTATAATTACTATTAATCAGTGTTAATTTACAATTAATAATTCCTTTAAACACATGCGTAATGATATGATAAAAACTGTCTTTACATACATCCGCAAAATGGCTTCTGTGCAACGTTCACTGTTTTTAAGCTGCTTTATAATTCTACCGTGTCTCAAAAGTCGCGTGTCAAATGTATTAATTGGTTGCTTTGATTTTGTAGGTGAAATAGTGAAGTAGAGGAATAATGCTGACACCGGAACAACGTGTAGAGCTGATATTCTTTGTGAAGATCACCACAGAACATCTCGAGAAGCTGCAAACGAATTTCATCGCCGGTATCCTGATATTCCCAAGCCCACGAGCTACACTCTTACACGTGACAGAAGAAAATTTGGATCGGGTGAGACATTTCTTCGAGTGCATGCTGCACATTTTAAACATGAACGATAAGCTTGTGAAACCATGTGAACATAAAGCCAACATTCATAAACTTTTCACATGGCACACGACTTTTGAGACACACGGTATTTGTTGCCCTGACGATTTTTTTATTTATTTATTTTTTAATTAAAGAGACGGAGATTAACAATGAGATGGGTGGTTTACCATTAAATTTTGACAGGATCCATCTATAATCTGTCCAAAGAAAGATAAACTGGGTAGGTAATTAAATTTCCGATTTGAATTGTTAGACATTGTTGCTAGGTAAAATTAATAATGTTTAACAATTGAAATTGAAATTAAACTGGACATGCCAGTTTTTCTTTCGTTGCACAGAGTATATTCTAATATTTAAGTTTAATAAGTATACAGTGGAATCATGGCGTAATGACTGCCTGTATTGTTGTTTATTGTTATCGTTGTTAATTGTTTATGCAATTGTTGTTAATTTGATCATCAATGTTAGCAAAGTTGTTGATTGTGATGTCATTGTGGAGAGGATTGTTTGATTTGCCAGTGTAAGCAATTTTTAATTGTAAATTGCTGCTAGTTAAAAGTACAGTAATTATGAACACAAAAACTAAATTTGACAAATCTCCAGACTAAGATCTTTCATTTAAGACCATAATGAAGTTTAGAGATGCAGTAGTTTTCTCCAACGAATGTCGAAATAATCACTCTTGGAGCTTAAATATATAGATTGAATCAAATTCAACTATCTTTGAACTTACCAACTATTCTTATATATTTGTTCATGACACATCGTTACAAGTTCGATATATTATATGCCCTATCTTAACATTGAAAATTTCCAATGGTACTATACAGGTGTCACCTAATTAGCACAGATACCAGTGAATCAAATTTGATCATCATCGAGCTTATTAATTACTCTTATATATTCGTTCATGACAAATCATTTCAAATTGTTTGATATATTACATGCCAAACGTCATAAATCCAAATTGTTTCCATACAACTCACGGAAAGTGTGGAATGATTTATCATATTCTTACAGTTACAAATATTTAACTGTCCCAAGAATCTACTTTAACTGTAACCCTTTTAATAACTTATCGAAAGCACATATGCAAACAAGTGCAGAGATTATGAATTCTAAGTAATATATGCTTGTTATTTTAAGTGTATATTATCATACGACATTTTATATTGTTTTGTTTTCCCTTAATAGCGTTCATATGTCTTTTGATATACTTACCATGTTTATATTGATGTATTTACTCCCACAGAAAATTTAGATAATAAATAAATCAATAAACAAAAAGGTTGCTATGATTAAAAATTTCCAACATTACCATAAAGGTATCATTAGAAGAGGTACCACTAAATCAAACTCGACCATCTTAGAACTTACTAATTACTCTCATATATTCATCCATGACCTGTCGTTACAAACTGTTTGATATACAGGGTGATCCAAAAGTCAGTTCACCCAAAGATATATACAGAATGCCCCAAACTGATGTATACACTCTTTGAAATGTTATAGCTCAGCAACGAAATGAGATATAAATATAAGGTTTTGTTATGTATGATCCAGACGGCGCTGGAAAAGCATACCAACACGTTCACTGTTGTTCATTTGTTTATAAACCAAAATGGCGATGAGAATTTCATTCGATGAATGTAAGTGAATACTGAAGTGTTCTTAGAAAGTGAAGAATGTTGTTGAGGTTCAATGACGTTGGAGGGTTGAATTTTGTACACCACCGCCAACAAGAGTAACAATAACAAAACTCTGAGACAAGTTTGAAGCCAAAGGAACGGTAAAAGATGTGTTGAAAGGAAGTGCTACGGAGTTCCCGCCTCGATCTCCCTATTTAACCCCTCTTGACTTCTACTTTTGGGGAATTTTAAAGAACACAGTATACGCCACAAACACTAACAGAATTAAGAGATCAGATTAAACATTCCATCAATGATATTCCATTAGCTACAAACCAATCGGTATGTCACTCTGTTCGATGTCGGTGTTGGGAATGTACTGTGGCAGAAGGTAGACTTTTTGAACATGTATGGGCTTAAGGAAGTTTAAGGAAATAAAATACAACAAACCTTATATTTCTATCTCATTTCACTGCTGAGTTATAACGTTTCAAAGAATGTATACATCAATTTGAGATACCCTATATATAAAAAGAAAACCATTAAACATACAGACGATAAATTTGCAGTTGATATTGTTTAATCAATGAAACACTGATTGAGCCTACAGTAAATGTTCAATGTGGCTCCCATTCTCCTGCTTGCACAAACGAACATGATGGCACACATGCCTGGAAATGCATTGCACCATTGTTAATGCGGAACAGTACTGCAACACATTTGAACAAATTGTAGAGCAGTTAGATGATATTGAATGCCAACAAGGTTATTATCAACAGGAAAAATCTACAGCTCACACAGCTCAAATCTTAATGGAACGAATGAAATCTGTGCCATTCCGGAGGTCATGCTGTAACGCGTTTCCAAGAATATGTGCGTCACATTCATTTGTGCAAGCAGGAGAACGGACGCCACTTTCAACATTTACTGTAGACTTCATATACACTTGTACCAGCGTTTAACTAGTGCCTGGAATGCTTCTGCATAGAAAGAATTATCAATACAGCAGAACCATTGTGCGGTAGCATTTTTCATTTCATCATCACTATAGAAATGTTTTCCTCCATGGAATTCTTTCAGGGATCCAAACAGGTGGAAATCACTTGGCACTAACCGCTTTAACAATGGAGTCCTTGTATGGCTATGTATGCTGAAATTTTTTCGTTTTCGCGGTTTATTTTGAAAGAAACACAATTTCGCACTCTCTTATTTTGCAAGCATCTATAGTAGCTTCAGATGAGTAATATATTTCAATTTGGTGGAAATCTGTGACATACATGTTCAAGGGATTCCCTTGTAAGTCAGGACTATAGGGGGGATGTGGTAATATCTCCCAGCCGATTTCCTGATATGTTTCAATGTGTGTTGAACGGTATGAGGTTGTGAATTGTCTTGCAAAAAGAGAACACCCTTTGTGATGAAACCCGGATGTTTCTTCCATAAAATGTTATGCACATCACGTAGCAAATGGCAGTAATACTCATTGTTGATAATGACACCATGTGGTAAAAATTCAACGTGAAGAATCCCCTGTTTATCCCAAAAGACACTTGCCATCACTTTACCGGCAAATGCAACTGTTCGAAATTTCTTGGAAGACGGTGATTCCATATGTTTCCATTGCATACATGTTCTTTTGAATTCTTGAGTGAAATGGTGAACCCAGTTGTCATGATGCGGTCCAGAAAATCCTGGCCTTCAATGTCATAGTGGTCCTTCAGTTCTCTGCAGACTTCAACTCCTCTGTGCCTGCCAAAAGCAGACAACTGATTTGGGAACCAGTGTGCAGTCACTTTTCAGAACAACAAATGATCCTGAATTACTGTGTTCACTGTTACTAATGACAAATTCCACATCCTTGTCATTAAACGACAGGTTATGCGACAATTATCCCGGATCAGCTGCTCCACGCGCTGAATGTCCCCAGGAATAACTGCCATGGGCTCTAACCCACCACCACCGGGATCGTCAGGAACAGAGATAAGGCCATCTTTGAAGCACTTACAAAATTCAAATATCTTACTGTGATATAGGCTGACATAGTGTCTTATCACCATGCTGAGCCTGAAGGGCACTGTAAATTTCAGCAGTTTTTATGCCCTCTTTTGCTAAAAACTTCATCACAACACGCTGTTCCACGTAGACATTCACACTGTAGTAGACGGACACACTATGTTATTCACCTTCTTGAATAATGGTCTATGCAAAAGCACGGGAAATGAGCGTTGCCTACCAGTAACAGCCAGTTCCTACTGCATAAAAAATCCACCTTAGGAGTCTATTTTAAACCTGGAAAAAAACTCCCCGGTTGACTTGAATGACCCTTGTATATACTTACGAATAACATGTGGGACCTCCTCTAACACAGTGAAGTGGCACAGTGCGACATGGCATTGATTCTACAAGTCAGTGGAAGACATCTGAAGACATTGAAGACATGCACAGACATTCCGACTGGAGAGCTTCCCACAACTGCCCATTAAGGAACCACCACCAGGTTGCACAGTGCATGCTTGACAACTTGGGTCCATGGCCTCATGGGGTCTGTGCCACACTAGAACCCTACCATCAGCTTGTATCAGCTGGAATCAAGACTCATCAGACCAGGTCACACATTTCCAGTTGTCAAGTGTCCAGTCGATGTGTTCATGGGCCCAGGAAAGACGTTGCTGACGATGTCTTGTTGTTAGCAAGGGTGCCCTCGTGGGTCTTCTGCTTCCATGTCACGGAGCAAGGGAGAAGAACAGAGGCGACACTAGATGACGTTTTCCGAATACAGATTACTGCGCTATCTGGTGCATTGGAATCAACTAAATAAAATGGAAATGAAAGTTGTTCGTATTTTACCAGAGAATAAGAGACTTTACTTTATATATGACGTCATTTAACATTCCATTTCTGTTTTTTCATTGGTTAACAATATTTTATCCGTGCACAGGTTGCGCAGTAATTAGTTTCAAATTCAATTAATTGTTTCGTGTGACGAACTCACATGTTCTTCTTTATTTATAGTTTGATAAGAACGAGATTGTCTTCATCGTCTGTTGGCGAACTTTCAGCAATGAATTTTAAACTATTTAAAGGCTTCTCTGCTGATGGGAAGAATCGCTATCACAGAAAAGTTAACTGTTTTTTGGAATTCCGTGAAACTATTTAAAGGTGAGTTCCTGTGGTGTTAAATGGTGCAGCAATAATAAAGTTACAAAAATAAAAATAAAAAGGAAATTAATTCTGCATTAAGGACTGCGTTGGATTATGGGAAATTAATCTGTTTTGCTCCAAGCTGCTGATATCACTACGGTCTACAGGATGTATGATTTTTTTTGTATAGGTTTCTGTTATTCTCTTATTCTGCGTTCCATATTCCATGGACACCAATTGAAAAATGGAAAGAAAAATGGATAGAAAATGGAAGGAAAAACGGATGTCATCTGGCGTAGTGTCAGTTGCCTGTTAGCGGTGACCATCCTACTCAGACGCCCTTGGTCCCGTTCATTGAGAAGGTATGGTAGACCACTGTGTTGTCCATGGTGGGAGGAAATGCCGTCAAGTTGATACTCTCGGTAGACTCTTGAAACTGTAGACCGTGGGATGATGAATTCTTTAGCCACCTCTGGTATTGAATGACCCATACGTTATGCTCCACATACCAGGCCACGTTCAAACTCTAATAGCTCTCTTTGTGTAGCCATTGTTACAGAGAAACACCTCACCCCCTTGCTCATGACAGTTTAACTAAACCTACTGACACTGATTTGCATATTTATACTGTTTGCATATGATGCTACGGCCACTTGAAAAATAGTTCACTGCTATCCCATGACTTTTGGCATGGGAGTGCATATTTGGATGAACTGACTTTTGGATCACCCTGTATTTCATGTCATATCTCAGCATCCAATGTCCAAAATCATTAGAACATGTACTACCAAATAAAATTCAACCTCTCGAACTTATTAACTACTCACATGGTCGTTGTCAAACCAATATCTGCTATGCGCACTTTTTTGAGATTTCAATATTTTGATCCTTGCAACGAGTTCGGTAACCAAACTTGCATATAAAAGAACTGCTATATGGTTATAACCACTATACGATAAACCATGGCCACTTTATAAAATATGCTACTTGCAGAAGTTAGAATATTTGTCAAATAAAATCTCATATGTGATATTACTTTTTGCACACAGTAGATATTGGCTTGACAATGACAATATATTCGTTGAGGACATTTCGTTACAAGTTGTTTGATATACGAGGTGCTATTAAAAATTTCCCGAAATTGTTCGATTCTGACCGAACCGTAAGAGATACGAAGTTTTGCCAACAGATGGTGTTAGGAATACGTCTCAGCTGTAATTGTGCCAAGAGGTGTTATCCTGTGTCCAGGTGATTTTGAGTTTGAGCTGCTTTTGTCACTCTTTGTGTTGGTCGTGTTGCGATTCTTGATATTAAAGCAAAAGAATTTTGCGGCTGAAACCCACAGACTGTTGAAGGAGGCTTTTGGTGAACAAGCTTAGGCCAAAACCAAACATTTGAGTGGTTTAAGCATTTCAATGACGGCCGGGAGTCTGTGGAAGATGACAAGCATTCTGATCAACCATCAACAAGCACAACTCTGAAAATGATCCGAGAGAACCAAAGTCAGACCATTAACGATGTTTGTGATCGCCTTGGAACGTCATATGGGACATTTAGAGATGATTGAGGAAAACGTGAGGTGTAAAAGGCCAGAGATGTGGAAGAAGAAAGTCTGGCTGCTCCATCACGACAATGCTCCGGGGCACAAATCGCTCGCTCTGAGGGGGTCCTCAAAAAAAACAAAAAACATGACAGCTGTTCCCTGGCACCCTGTGATTTCTACCACTTCCAAAAATTGAAATTGCAGTTAAAAGGGCGGCGATTTGACTCCATTAAAGTGATCCAAGCGGAATCGCAGCAGGTGTTAAACATGGTCCAACCTGGGAACTTCCAGGAATGCTTCCAGAAGTGGGAATATCGCTGGAAGTGAAGTATAGATGCCCAAGGAGATTACTTTGAAGGTGACAGTGGAAATTAAAAGATCGGGTAAGTTCCGTATTTTATAGAGGTACATTTTGGGAAATTTTGAGTAGCACGTCGTATACATGTCACCTCTTAGCACTGAGCATTCCAATGGTACAATAATGGTATCATTAGTTTATGTACCATTGAATCAAATTCGATCTCTTCGAACTTACTAACTACTTTTATATATTCGTTCGTGACATGTCATTACAAGTTGTTTGATATACAGTGATACCTCGGAATTCGAACACCCCTAAACTTGAACAACTTGGAATTCGAACATAATTTTAAAGTACGAGGGGCGAGCAAAAAGTAATGTCGCGTATGTTTTTTCTTGAAAATGATGGCAGATATGAGGAAATTGCGATATATAAATGTTAATAATTTTTCAATTGAAAAATGGAAGGAAAAATTCTGCAACCTGGATTCGAACCAGGAACCTCGGCTATCATGGCTATATAAAAGTTAGTTTGATTCATTGTTAAAGCTTCCTGTTAGTGTCATGTGCATCTGCAAGCACTAGCGACGTGACAGTCCAAACAAGATGGCGGCTCTCATTTCATCGTCCAGTGCTTTTGAGTGGCGGAGTCTTATTCAATTTCTTTGTGCAAAAGGACTGAATCCAGTCGATATCCATAAGAAAATTGTGTCAGTGTACGGAGATGATATTGTGCAGCTCCAAACAGTACAATGTTGGTGCAAGGCTTTTAAAGAAGGACGGCAGGACCTGCTGGACAAACTTCGCTCCGGCCGGCAGCGGGAAGCCATGACTGACAGCAACATTGCGACCGTGGAAGCACAGGTGTGGGAGAACCGGCAGATTTCTGGAGAGAAATTGCTGCAACATTGGACATTTCATATGGGATGGCGTATGACATTGTTCATGAGCAGCTCGGCTTTCGCAAAGTGTAATGCAGATGAGTGCCACGACAGCTGATGGCTGAACATCAAGGTGACCATTTCGATGCTTGTTTGCTGCATCTCACCCAATACCAGGAGGAGGGTCAGGATTTTCTGGATCGAATCATCAAAGGTGATAAATCATGGGTCCACCATTTCATGCCCAAAACCAAGATGCAATCGGCTGTTTGGAAACACACCTCATCTCCCACAACAAAAAAGTTCAAAGCTGTGCCATAAGGGATTGTCCATAAACCACGTGGCCAAAAAATAGCATTTTTTTAATCCCCCTCCCCTCTATGACAACAATGTGGAAAATCTTTAACCCCCCCCCCCCCCCGCTCTAAACCAAGTGGTCTTTGGCTCAAACCTCTCCATTTTTCCAGTATAAAAGAGGCCTTCAAAAACTTGAAAAATGTAGGAATAAAAATAAAAAAGACGCTTTTAAAATATTCCAAAAGACCACGTGTCTGCTACCTTACCCCCCTCCCTCCCCCTCATGGGGTCAACAGTGGCCAGATTCGTACCCCCCTCCCCCGTACTTGACCACGTCGTTTATGGACGATCCCTAATCCGGCAAGGTCATGTTGATATGTTTTTGGGATTGCCGTGATCCGATACTGCTCGAGTTCCTTCCACCGCATACCACTGTCAATTCTGAACGCTACAGAGGCACATTGAGGAATCTTCGAGCGGCTATGTGCAGGAAAAGACCTGACTTGGCAATGGAGGACACTGTGCTGCACCACGACACCGCATGTACCCACACAGCAAAATGGTCACTGACCTGTTTCAGAGATGGAACTGGGAAACACTGCTTTATCCTCCATACAGAGCAGACCTCGCTCCCAGTGACTACCATATCTTTGGACCATTGAAGAAGTCACTGGCCAGTCAACATTTCCGTGACGACGACGTGGTGAAATCGGCAGTTCGCAACTGGTTCCACACTCAATCGGACGACGTTTAGCGACAGGGCGTGGAAAAACTTGTTCGCCACTCGGATTGTTGCCTCAATTGACTTGGAGATTATGTGGAAAAATAAAAGTTGAATTGTTCTATCAAATGTACATATGTTTATTTTTTTCCCAGTCACGATTTTAGAGAAAAAAAATATGCAACTTTACTTTTTGATCACCCCTTGTAAATTTTGCCTTGGAACTTGAGCACTGCCTTGGAAACCAAACACCTGGCATGTGGCCAGCCATGCCCTAACCACACACTGACGCCTAAGTTCAGTTCATTTTTGTCTCGCGTCTCATCTTGTTGATTCATATATCACAGCTAATTTTATGAAATTTTTTATTTTCTTCTATAAAATACTTACTGAATTATTTATGGTTTGTAAAAAAGTGTAGTGTTGAAAAAACAAAGTAAGAAAAAAACTGTTAGAGCAACAACTGCAATTAAAAAAAGATCTTATCGCTAAGCATGAAAATGGTATCCGTGTATATGAACTTGATACGATATTGTTGGGCCCTGAAACAGATAAATTTAGTTTCCATTATTTTCAATGGGAAAAATTGCTTTGGAACTCGAATGATTTGGAATTTGATCGCTGGCTCGGAATGAATTATGTTCGAATTTCGAAGCATCACTGCATTACAAGCCATATATGAGAAGTGCCTCAATAACAGTGGCAATTATGTAGAAAAGCAGTGTCAGATTTAGTATTGTTGCAAATAAAGTTTTGTTTTGATATCTTTATACTCAGCGATACTAGTCCAATGGATCCTTTTGTTTTTTGTTGAGATACACTCAATCGTTCTTTCTTTCTGGACGAAACTTGTATTAAAATATAACAAAGCCATTTATTCTTAATCACCCAATTTCTTTTTTCTGTCTAGCTAGTAAAAAATTTCTGGGAGGGCCAATGCCTTTCATTGAGCGCCTCAAGGTCTTCATTACTAAATGCTTAGCAGTAAATTTTACAGAAGAAAAATGTATAATCATTGAAACTACGACGGTCACTTACAAATGCATGGCAACTACGAGGGTTGGGGCATAAGTCATGGCAACTATTTTTTTTTTTCCTCAGAGCTAAGGGATGGTATCATAAAATGTCTATGTCTCAAGGAAGCTGTGACTGCTAGTATGTATCCACAACATTAGATGGCTCCGCGAGTTCCTGATGTTGCGCAGAGAGCAATGTTAAATCCGTTCTCAGTCAACCGCCGTGCAAGGTGGATGTAACCCAAGTTGAACAATGCTCGTATATCAAAACAGCCGTTCTCTATTTTGATTTCTGTTACTTATTCTGGAAAATGAAATCTGTAATCATGTTCCAGAATAAATTTTCCAGAAGCATGAAATATATGAAACATTACAGGCTTCATGATTCCAGAACGTGAAACCTGTAATGTTGTCAACTACCTTAATAAACATGAGAAGCAAAGTGTTGGCGTGTTGTTAAATGTCCGTACATTTCGTCCATTCCTTGTTCTTTCATCTGTATATTTCACATTTTCTACCCATGCTTGAATTCTCATAAAAAAAAATAGTTGCCATGACTTATGCCCCAACCCTCATATTTTTTGCAAGGAAATGTGTTGTTATACAAAAATTTTAAAATAAACGAGATGTATTCAATAAGTAACAGGCTGAATGCAATGGGGATTAAACAAATGAATTTATTTCAAAAAAATTGACTGTGATAGTTCAAGAAATTATCCCACTGTGATACCAGGCGTGAAATACCCTTCTCATAGAAGGTCTTGAGAAGGTTGTTGTTTGAAGCAATTTTAAACCACCTCTTGGACTTCACCGTCCGTATGAAATCTGTCTTCACTACTGCAGATTGACTTTGATTTTTTGGTGGTGGTGATCATGAGTGTACCATTGCAGATTTTGGAACTTAGATTCAGGTTCATAATGGTGGCACCAGCTCTCATCCCCCGTGACAATTCTTGACAAGAAACCCTCATCATCATGATTACACTCCAAAAAATCCAATGACTTGGCCATGTGTAAGGCTTCTTGTACTGATTCCAAATGATGGGGTATCCATTTTACACACACTTTGCAGTACTGTTGTGTTTCCATGGTTAAGGGATTGTTCATTAACCATGTGGCCAAAAAACAGCAATTTTTTTACCCCTCCCTCCCCTCTGTGGCTACGATGTGGAAAATCTTTAACCTCCCCCCCCCCCCTAAAAACCACATGGCCATTGGCTCACCCCCCTCCATTTTTAAAGTAATAAAGAGGGCTCCTGATCATCACTTCATTTCGTCATAGTCAGTTTTGGTCACATTCACTTTATCCCAAAATCGTTTTGTCACTCAGTCGACTCGACATATTCAGCTCGTCACATTTATTTTTATACTTACAATGCAACATGTTATTACAATTCCATTTTAATAGGTTTTATTAAATATCTATAGTCATCTCCTTATCATGAGGAGTCCTAGAAAATTACGATTACTGCTACAGAGATGAAACGAAGAATGAGATAATCTAAGCGCTAACACCAAAGAATGAGATAATTAAGGGTTCGAGGCCAGTAAATTGAGAAAATACAAGGACTCAGATACGTGCGTTTGTTTTAAGCTGTTTTTATTCCACTAGACATTGATCAAGTTCACTACAATAACTTGTTTCACGTTCAGTATTAATAACACAAGCTAATCTCGAGGAGCCCCAGCGAGTCAAAACGCTCACCTTATATTATCAATCCTTACCACTAACAAGATACAACCACATGCTATGCACTCTGGCGCATAAACTCGTCATATGAAATCAGTTCACTCAGAGTTTAAATGAAGTGCATGTGAGTAAAAGGCCTCTCAACACAGTGGTACTTAGCTACTGCTAAAAGTACTTGCTCTTCCGAATGAAGTATTCCATCATCCGTATGCTAGAACGCGCACTGCACCTCCTTTGACTTAGGATAAGGGGGAGAGGTACTGTGACCCCTTTTTGGTAGGAGCAAGCACTAGGAACTAGTGACCTACTGGCGAGCTTTGAATCGGGGTCAATGATTATCAAGCAACACGTGTTCATGTATACACGGTGCACAAACTGCCGTTTAAGATTCCTTGCCTCCCTTTACAAGCACTGCTCGATGGGTGAACGGTTCAAATTAAGCATGTTGCATACCAGGGTGCGTAGGGCAGAATAGCAGAATACATAATTCTAATTTAAACTTTGCTATAACTAGATACATGCTATCATTGTTCATTAATCATGTGTCAACATACAAATGTAAACAGGCACTTCGTAGCGAAGATTCGTTCTTTCTTATAGCGTTCACCAAAAGTTACCACTGAGGGCGTGGAATGCAACGGAGCAGTTCTCGTGAACCCCGAAGGAGGATCGAAGTCACGATCTATAAGCTCTGTTTATACTTCAGTCGCCCGCGGCTGTCTTCGCTGTGAAAATACTAATTAAAATGTCACTCACCACTGGATGAAGACACCTTGATTACCATATGATATTTGCTTGGCCGTCCAACTGCATATTATCTTAATCTATGTCGTTCCATACACCTCGCTCGTCAGCCCCGACATCGTCTGCCATCGTCATCAGCATCGTTCGCTTACTCGGAATCAGCTATACTCTTTGCCTCGTACACTTTTAATGATAACTGAATTCAATTCATTTTACTAACTATTCAAACAAAATTTCAGTAATAAAAAACTTGTAGTAGAATATAAAAACAACATTCCAGCGTAGACTTTCATTTCGTTCGAAATCGACGATGCCCGCTACGCATAACTACACGTCAGACTGCCTAGGAAGTCGGCTCTGGAATGCTTTAACATAACAACAACAAAAGCAAAACAAACACATGCAATAAAACAAAACATTCGCTCACAAGACACATTTACTAAGAATTTTACACAACAATATTCCGTTGGAAGCTGCGATGATCTTCCCCGAATCGGCGGTAACAATCGCAGCCACCAACAGAGCACACACATGCAACAGCGACTCTCACAAAATAACGCAACCAAACAATTACAAATCAGCTGTTTATCTCAATAATAAATATCTCGTTAGCTGAATCACAATGACAATAAACACTAAATTACTAATCAGATCGCTGGAAATTCATAAATCAATGACAAAAATTAAAAACTCATAATACTACAATAACACCCCCCCTCCCGTCGGACCCACGTGACTTCCAGCTAAACTGGAACGTCACAACATGAATGTGTCAAATCGCCTAAGTGACAAAATGATTCTGGCATGATGTAAATGTGGCGATTTGTACGAGACAATATTAATGTGACTGTGACCAACTAGGTGTGACGAAATGATTTGCTTGTTAACATCCCTTGATCCATTGAAAAGACCACATATCTGCTGCCTTACCCCCACTCCCCCCCTCAGGTGGTCAACAGTGGCCAGTTCTTTACCCCCCCTACCACTTCTCTTTGACCAAGTGGTTTATGGATGATCCCTAATAGAGTGAACAGTTCCGACACTCACATCAACCTCTGCAACGATATTGGACTTTGTATTTCCTTGCGTAACTTCTCCTCACACACTGTCCATCAGAAACTTTTAATGCTAAGATATGGCATCTAATATATCAACCAGTTTATAATGATGTGTCATGAATGAATATAGCATAAAATTAATGATGGATATGAATGTGTCAACATTTGTTTAAAGGTACTGATTTAGTGGTATATGCATGTCTACAACATATTCACCATATATTTATGTGTGTCCATAAAATTCGCTAAGATCCTGAACACCAATTGTCTATATAAGTCTGAAACCTGAAACCTACTGAATATGCCTCGTACATATAAAAATACACACAAACAGTAATATCTGTTATTTGGGTTACTCAAGAAGTATTGTAGACAGGGAGAAGAGTATAAAAAAAAAGTCAATCTCTATAATAATATAATCCTACTGTACAAAACACTAAATTATATCGTTCCCAAATAGTTACATCTGATCACATTGCTATGTTGAATTCATCTTTATTAGTCACGCTTTGGTTCTCCACTTCTTTTGACCCCAACCAATTGTTTCATAACTTTGTAATGCATTTTAAATTGGGTTACAATCATTAAGTGATGTTAACGCTTCCAAAGAAACGTATCGCACGGAACAATGTAATTCGCAACCCTTGGTTTACCCCACAAATATTAATTCTCATTAAAAAGAAAAATTCGATGTATCTCAAATTTCATCGAAAACAGTCTCCCAGTTAATCTAGGTTGTACAAAGATCTTTCGAATGCTGTAAAAAATTCAATAAACCAATCTATACTTAAATATTTTGATGCTCTCTTTCAACACTTACAGACTGCCAAAGACAAATTGCACTTGTTAAAAAAAGCTATCTCAAGGTTCTACCATGTCAAGTTTCCCATTTAATCAAACTGATCCAGTTGCAGCAGCTACCCTGAGGTTCTGCAGACACTTCTATCGCCTTCTTCTTTTTCCTCTTCCCCCAACATTTTCTCTGATATTTCAGATCATAAAACCAACTCTCCATGCAACATCTCTCACCCATCATCTGATTTCTACGCTATCCCGACAACTGCGGAAGAGGTGGGCGACGTAATTTTTCATTCTAAATCTTCTTCTATTCCTGACCCACTAGGTCTTCGGGCCGATGTGATTATTGTGGTTAGGCATTCAATAGCTTCACCTTTGGCCATAATATTTAACTGCTCGTTATCTACAGGAATGTACCCAGTTTTACTTAAAAAAGCACGAGTTACCCCTTTGTTTAAGAAGGGCAATTCCAAACAGTATACAAATTATCATCCAACATCTTCCCTTCCTATGTTTTCAAAAATTTTCGAGATGCTTTTTTTTTAAGCGTATTTCCTAGTATATTTACTCTCATAAGTTTATTAGTGGTAGCCAACATATTTTTATACCGAACAGGAATGTTGAGACAGCTTGCTATAAGTTAACTGAATATATAGGATCTGAAATGGTAAATAACAAGCTTGTGGGGCCTTATTCATCGATTTTCAAAGGCCTTTGAGTCAATTTCAACTCAGCTTCCTATATCTAAATTGGCCACCTTTTATAATACAGTATACAGAGTCCGCCTTTAGCTTGGATTGCGGATTTTTTAAAAGATAGGAGGTGTTTTACGACATACTTCGATGTATCTTCATCTATTATTACCAGAAATCTCGGAGTCCTCTAGGGCTCTATAGTATAATAATTATAATTGTATGACACATTAAACCTATCGGGCCAAGTAAAGGCCAAGAATGGCTCGTCAGGTCAGACCCGGAGTTATTATCGCCCTTGTTCTATAATTTATTTATTAATGACCTGCCCTCAATTTTTAGTTCTCCAAGAGTTATTATTCAAAGCGCTTAATGGAGCTTTGAACAAGTTGTATGATTGGTGTTGCATGAATTTTTTAGAAATATAAGTTGAAAAAAGTTGTTTTTTTATCAGTGCAATAAGCGTAATGTGCCTAACTCCCCGCAAATCCTTTATGCCACTCAGCTTTACAACAACATCATTTAGGTATCTGGGTCTTATGTTATCTCATGACCTACCTTGGGATTTACATGTCGATTTTCTTTTGGTAAATTTCAATAAGAAACAGGGATTGATCTCTAGATTGTATTACTTACCACATAATATGCTCTGGTTTTTATATTATGTCTGGATACACTCAAATCTTTGTTACTGTGTAATGTTTTGGGGATCCACTACCTCCTATAATCTTTCTAGGTTATTGAAGTTGCAGAAATAGTTTCTTCGAACCCTTTTAAAATCCCAAAATGGTTGTCAGTTTCCCACAACTTTATAGCATTACATATTCCAACCAAAAAACCAAATTTATTATTTGCAACTTTGTACTTTTGTTTATAAACTTACTATTATTAGTAACCACCCCAATTGCTATTCAACTTAATTTTGATATTCACAATTATGCAACTAGACAATCTAGTAACATATACTTGTATTTACCCAGGTCACGGTTTAGTTACTGTAATAGAAGCCTAGCTCATATTGGAGTAAAAGGTTGGGCTAAATTGTCCCCAGAAATCCGTATCTTGTCCCCTTATTGAACTTTTAAGAAATCGCTTAAGCGTTATGTTTTATCCCAAAAGAGTCCTTAGTTCTGTTTCATTATTATTCCTTATTATTGGTTTATATTGCATGTATATTTATGTGACTTTAAGAATTTTGAAAACTTATTATTTTTTGATATATTCTTTGTTAATAATAGTTTTCAATTAATTGTAATTTCAAGATACCATTTGTGCGATCCAGAGCAACTCGTTTTATTTTCTGGACATTTGGCTACTTATGGCTTGGTGATTCTATGATTCTTTATATCACCTTAAGGTAGCTGAGGGTAAAGGGGTCTGTCATAGGTCCCCCTTGCTTCATTTTTTGACTGTTTTAGTTTAGAGTAATTTAGTTTTTTTATAAGTTTTGGTTATCGATAGTTTTTGGAATATTCTATCTTTTAAATCTTATAACATGTGTATTTGTATTATATAATGTAACAACTAACCAACTGTTTCATTTTTGCACTGTTTTTGTACATTCAATAAAGTATACCACCAATTACAGTGGAACCTCGATATCTCAAACCTCGTTATCTCGAAAACCTCGATATCTCAAAAGTTTTCTTTTTCCCTGGATTTTCACTTTTAATTCAATGTAATTTTCCCTCATTATCTCAAAACATTTTCTCAGAAAACCTCTCTCTGTGTTGAATTTTGACTTCGTGTGCCTGTGAAATGTCAGTGAAATACATTAAAGAGTTAAGATTTTTTTTCATTATGAGAAATTTTTAGTACTAAAACAAAAAAATTTGACGTCACTTGGTAAGTTAGATGATTCTGATACATTCGAAAAAAATTCACGAAAAAATTTTTCGATCTCCTTGGCAAGTCTGTTGCATACAAGATGTTTGAGCATGCGCAGTTTGTGCATTTCTGTTGCTAATGGTGCCACTTGTATGTAGCGTAACTCTCTATATATGTACCATTTTATCTCCTATTGTTCTCTGTACTCCCATAGTACCTTTATTAACCTAAAAATCTTAATTTAAAATTAATCCTCTAAATCTCAAAACCTCTATCTCGATTTTTTTTTTTCGTTCCCATGAAATTTGAGATATGAAGGTTCGACTGTATGTTCTTATATTAAAAACATTTTCAAAATAGTTAGGTTTAAAAAATAATCATTACCTCATTTTTTCTTTGTTGTTCCTCAGTAAGAGTGTAATCAACAGAATCATTGGTAACAATTTGAGCTTGATGAATTTTTATAACTGAAGTTTTTGGCTGATATTCATCTACTTGTACCATTTTAGGTTCAATATATTTTGCCTCCGTTGGCCAAATTGGCACAGGTGTTGCCTCTTGCATTACTGATGGAAAGGGGTCTGCTTTAGTAATAGTTGTTTTAAAACCACTAAGTCGTCTATTAAAGTTTGAAGTTTGTTCAATGCGATGGAAAGCACGAGGGCTTTGAAGAGACTGAAACTCTGCAAATGATTTCTCTACAGAGAGTTTCTGAACCAGTTGCTGCTTTTCATTTTGTCCATTCTGTTTTGATATTCCAGGCGTAGCTGCTGTAGGTTTTTCAGGACAGGATGTTCGTTTTTTTTCTGGTACAAAAGGTTCATTTTCAAGTCCAGTATGATCAAAAGAAAAACTCCTACCATCCATTTGCAAAATTTTTTTTCTATTTGGCATTTTGGCTATTTGTGAGAGCATAATACTTTCTTCAGGTTTATCTCCTTTGGAAATCCCTGAAGGTTTTTCAGTTTCACCTTCTTTATTTTCCAAATACTTTTTTTCTTCTCTAGAAAGAGAAGCTTCAGATCTATCACTTGCTGATAAAATTACTTTGCCTGGTAATGGATCAAATTCTTTTACCGGTGTTAAAGGAGAATGTAATATTTCTACTTCATATGGCTTTTCAACATTGTACTTAAACAATGAACCGGGTTTCAGTTCTTTTTTCATCAAAGGTTTCCTTGTTAGTTCAGGAGAGGAAAATGACTCTAGCTGCTGTTCTTCAACCTCTTCTGTGGGTTCTATGTGAAACATACTTGGGTGAGGTCCAGCAATAATTTTTTGCCCCACAAGTGGCTGGACTTTGATACTCATGGCTGGGGATGTTAAAACATGAGAAGCTGAAATTTCTGTGGTATTTGCTGCCTTAGAAGTGCAGGGAGATTCTTGTGTGGCTCCCATAACCTCAATACTTGTTTCTTTCAATTGAGTTGTAATTTGCTTCTGTTTTGGGTTTGTCAAGTGCAAAGGCTTTACAGGTGGTTCTAATATTAGGCCTAAAACAGGTTTTTCTTCTTTGCATGGTACCTTATCTATTTTATCATCATCTTTAGTTTCTGATGTCTTTATACCTTGCCCTATTGGAAGAAGACGTTCTGGTTTCGGAACCGGAAGAAGAGGATCAATTTTTATAGGTGAATGCACTTCTATGACCCATGGTACTGGTGCATTAATGGTATTTCCTCTAATACTAGACTGCTCTTCAGTTTCAATAGCAGGGGAACGCCTTGGTTCAACTTTTATAGGTTCGCTTTTACTTTCAGGTTTGCTCTTTCCAACATTTTCTATAGCATGTGAGGTAATGGGATGTGCCTGTATAGGCTGAAATAAATAGGGAGGTGGCTGCTGATCACACTGGGATATTACAGTTGGTTCTCTACGTCGAACAGACTGCTCTAACTGACGAGCATCTAATACTTCTAATTTTTTACTTCCACCTTCAGTTTTTGTAACCCCAACGGCACAGTCTAAAGTTAAGCTTCTCTGTAATTTAGGCTTAGACTTATTATCTCCTACTTTTAAATGAGAATATTTTTCAGTGTTGACCTCTGGAAGACAAAGAGTGTTTGTTGTCTGTGCATTTGGAATGACACTTGAATTTGGAACTTCTTGCTGATGGTTTTCAAATGGACCAGAAAATGATTTTTGTCTCTGACAAAATGGGACAGATGACCTCAAAGGTGACTTCTTTTCTAAAAGCTTAGATTTGCCTGAAAATTTCTCTTTACCAGAACTATCAGCATGAAAATTTAAAGGAATGTCAGTTTGTTTAGACATTTCATCTTTTGACACATATGTTTCAGTTTTAGGTGTGGATATTATTGCTTCACTTGAAAACTTTTTTCCTGAATGACTTGATGCATCTTCTTTTTCAAAAGATTTGTGAAATGCAGTTATTTCATTTGTCATATGGAAATCTACTTCACCCACAGTTGCATTCATAACTTTCAGGGATGAATTTAATGGAGGAGTAACAATTACAATACTATCTTCTAAAGTAACTCCTGTTTCAATTTGAACTTGAGCTTTTTGTAATGGTGCTTCTTTGAAAGAATGCATCTGAGCCAGTGATTCAACCTAGAAATATAATAGAAAAAAAAAATTAAAATTTATTATTGCGTTTTATCTCAATTAGTTATATTTTCTTAAACAGAACAACTGTGTTTGCAACTTTTTTCGCATAAATGATAGTTTATTAATGTCAATCATTAAAATGAATGTGCTGCAAGCAAAATTATTTCTTTAAGTGTTATTGTGCTACTAAAAATATTATAGTATATAACCAATGAGAATATGAAAAGGATTTAAAAGTTACTCAATTGTGTTGATCTGGTGAGAATGTATCACCACGTATTGTGTAAAAAAATTTAATTGGAAAGGAAATAGCCAAACTCCCCCCCCCCCAAAAAAAAATGACGTTTCTATTTACAAAGGATTACATAAATTTCATACAAGGCTAAATAATTATAAGATTGAATGATACAAGATAAAATAAGCCACGATAGCCCTTGTAACGCCTCCATGTGCAGGTTATTGGGTTGTCACCTCCTTACCTGAATAATAATCTAAGTCCTGCAATGGTTGCGCACTTTATATATTTTATCAAAAAAACAAACAAACTAGGCTCGCTATTCCCCTTATGAATCAATAACTCTGGCCGTCCTTAATCCTGATCGTATAGTCTGGTCTGCTATCTTATTCATATGCTATCACTTGATATACTTAACTTCCCTGCTGAAAACTGGATTATTATCGCTGTCTATTCGCATGCTCGCTTACTTATGCCCCTTTTACGTTCAATAAATACCACAATATTAACATGTATATACTTAATTAACTCACCTGTGACACACCTGTTTAATTACTATCTTGAGCGTTTATCACAGACTGTCAACTCTAATCTATTTATCATTCCATCATAAGTAATTAACACCAAAGAAACCAAGACTCTTATACCCCATATATGTTAGCTTCACTCCTCTCACTTAGAGGAATTATCGATACTGCCCAAAATTATGTTAATGTTCTTCATATGTTCCAACTACCCACAGCTACAGTCTGAGATATACACTCAAAAAAAAAATTAAAGGAATCTAACATATATGCTTCAGATTTAATTTACCCATAATTTCTCTTATATTAACCGAAAGGATGTAATGAACACTCGGCAACACAATAAAAGAAAGAAAACTTCCAACATTAACCCTTAATTCTATCATGACGTAAATACCAACGAACTTAAATTTGCATACCAGGCAAGAATAAAAAGACAACGGTTCTCCCTCTTACTCTTTCCCTCTTTAATATAATCATTACTCTTTAGAACTAAATCTCGGAATGACTCTCTCAAAAAGCAAGTTAAATAAAATTAAATCAGAATATTTATTCATTCAATAAAATTATGAAATAAACAAACAAAAAAAAAATAATTTGAACGTAATATGGAAATATAAACTCAGTATAAGTTACATAAGTTTCTATTGCCTAGGACTTGATTTCCCTTTTCCTTAACTATCAAGATATGTATTACATTATAAATCATCATAACTTAATTGCTCATATAAAATCATGCAATAATCAAAGACAAAAGTTTAGAATTATATTTTTAATGTTACAGTAGCTTAGTACATGCTTATTACTAATTTTTTATGATTTAGGGGAGATTCTGTTTGTTCTACAAGTGGGATCATTCATTAACTATTCTGTTCACTTTATAGTAATTACTTATCAATCTTAACAGTTGTATAGTCAAAAAAAAAAAAAAAAAATTGTCACGATTAGTTTATCGTGTGGGCCCAATTTAACGTTTAAATTTCACTTATCTGATAGTACACTTCGATGTTCAATTTTACACCTTCGATACACTCCGCCGATACTAGCGGCTCTCGGAAGTATGCCGCTGATTGCACGTGCACCTGCTACGTGAATTGATCGGTTCGGATCCGGTGAGATCGTCGCCTTGCCTTGCTTCGCTGGGCTCCTTGATCCCGCTGCCACTTGGCTGGTCGCACCCTCGGAAACATCCGCTATGGTCGGGTCATCGCTCGGTCATAGCCGGGACTCAGCTTGCTTCTTTCGGGATAGATCTCGCTCATCGTCTGTCTTGCTTGGCATATACGAGGGTTGGGACATAAGTCACGGCAACTATTTTTTTTTTGTGAGAATTCGACTGTCGGTGAAAAATGCGAAATATATATATGAAAGGACAAGGAATGGCGAAAATGTACGGACATTTAGCAACACGGAAATATTTTGCTCTTCATGTTTATTAAGGTAGTTGATATAAGTTGTAATCTTGTTCCAGAATCATTACAGCACACATTCCCGTTCTAAAGGGTCTCAAAGTAGTCCCCTGAACATTTACAGTACGCTGCCAACGATGTGACAGGCACCCATATCATCTGCTTCGCCATTTCTCTCACCATGTGGAAATCTGGTCATCTCCTGTTATACAATACGGGTATTTGCAATGTCCATTCATGTCCGAAGCTGTCTACCACGTAATGGTTCCTTACCGTCCGTATAAGATCAAAATCACATGGAGAAAAGTCCGGAGAATATAGTGGGTGCTCCAATTCTTACCAAAGCCAGCGGAGACTGGCTATATTGATATACGAGCGTTGTTCAACTCTGGTTACATCCATCCTGCATGGCGATTGACTAAGAACTGATTTAACATTGTTCTCTATGCAACAAAAGGAAATCACAGGGCCATCTGGTGTTATGGAAATATACTACGAATGAACGGTTTCCTCGAGACATATGACATTTTATGATACCATCCCTTAGCTATGAGAAAAAAATAGTTGCCATGACTTATACCCCAACCCTCGTATATCAAAAAAAAAATCTTTTCTCCATTTTGTTTTTTAGCACACATTCTGTGTCCGTACTCTACTAAGTTTTTTTTCCAGTCTTATCCGAAAAAAAAAAAAAAAGGATTTCCCTTCTCTCTTAATCCCTTGACCTTGATTTTTCATTGTTCGCCCATGTCACTTCTTGGAATTACAGTTCGATGTTTCGCTGTTGCCATGGCAACTTCTTCCCTACCTTTCTCCTTATTGTCTCCACTTGCCTACACTTAATCTCTCCCTAATCCTTTTTGTTAACCCTAACCTTCTCGATTTTTCTATGCCCTTTTGTCCTAAAGTATTCAATTTCTTTTTATTGCTTAATAAATTTTTAAATTCAGTCACATATTACACAAACATTACAGGAGAACTATTTCAAACTTATTGCTTACACTAATATCGTTATATTGTGTCCCTTACTTGCTTTATCTTTCTCTCTGAGAGTGTCCCCTCCCTTCTCTTATATTTCAATCACTCTCCTCTCCATTCATTATTAAATACAATTCCCTTTTTCTGTTATTATTATTACTCTGATTTCCAATGACTCGTTGTCTTTCCTTTTTGCTCAGCCAGCAACAGTTTTTTCTCTTCATTCATAATCATCCTTTGATTGTGATCCCTTTCATTTCCCATACTCTATTCTACTAATTAATTTCTATTTATTATTGCTGTGTGTTCATTACTGTCTGTTTTAATTAACACAAACATGTAAGCTTCAGCTTTCATGTTTGTAGTGATGGGACGTGTGAAATATTAAGATATTACACACGTGTTGACACACAGGCCCACCCTTATTAAATTAAAATTAAACCCTTTGAATTTTATCCTAATATTACATTACAATACCCGTACTCAATGTTTAGTTACAGTGGTTCGTGAATTGCTAAAAGAGTTATGTGAGGTTGATACTCGCCCGATGGCTCCCACACGGTCCTCCCGAACAGTCCCAAACTGTTGGAGGCGACGTCGAGGTATCGCTACCGACAGGTCAGTCTCCCACGCCCCTGGGATCTCCAGTGGTCTAGGGACGTCGTCCGCCCACCTCGGAGTGGAATCCCAAATTTGCCCCTCCACAGGTTGCTCTGCTCGCTCCCCACCTCGGCCACTGTGTCCTATGTGAGCCGACTGCACCTGCTGCTCGAGCCACGTCCCCATTCCTGGTCACAATCCACTTCTCAGCAATCTTTGTTTTAGATTGACTGACACGATCAATCAATTTCATCAAGTATTTTAACTTCTGTAAATCTATTGCATTCTTCAGTTTTGTCATGATAGCACAACCCTGGCGTCAATGAACTTCAGACACCTACAGAATTTTGGATTAGTACAACGAAACTAATTGTAAACAAATGAAAATTGCTTTATTGAGTGTACAGAGCTTTAGTACAACTGTGATATAGCATTTTAAGATAAAAACAAACGAGAAAATTAAATAAACGACTTTTTGTAATGTTCCGTTTTCAACACGTTGCAGTGAACTTCATACACCGTACCGTTTATTGCACATTACTACTGAGTGGCGTCACCTTTCCGATGAATGACGCTCCGAAGTCGTTGAGGCATGCTGGACACTAACTTCTGCGTTGTTTCTACTGGAATTTTGTCCCACTCTTCTGAAATACACGCCCGCAACTGCTGCAGTGTTCGAACTGTCTGACTTTTCGCTTTAAAATGCACCATACATTTTCAATGGGTGACAGATCTGGGCTACAGGCAGACCAGTCAAGCACCCTGAAACGCTGCTATTGTAGCCAAGCCTTGGTGTTCCAAGCAGCATGAGGCTTCGCGTTGTCCTGCTGAAAGATGCTTGGTCTTCTATTGAACAACTTTTGGCGGCATGGACGCAGATGCTGTTGAAGAATGTTTATATAGGCAGCAGAGTTAATAGTGCCCTCGCAAAGTGAAGCGATCCTGTCCCGGCTGCACTCGTGCAGCCCCACACCATCAGCGATGCAGGCTTCTGAACTTTCCTCTGGTAACAGTCGGTATGATTACTTTCGTGCTTGGTCCTTAACACCTTGCGACCGTTGTTGCTATACATCACTGCAAAGGTGGACTCGTCGGACCACAGAACACTATTCCACTGGGCAAGGGTCCACTTTAGATGGGTTCTGGCCCATGCTACCCAGCGACGCTTAGCTACAGTGCTCATAAATGGCTTCCTCTTTGTAGCGTATAAGTAATAGTTGCATCTTCTGATGTAACGGCGGACTGTGCTTTCGGATATGGAAATATTCTCGAGCCCAAACAGTCATTTCACTTATCGGAGCATGCCTGTTTTTCACAATGTAACGTCGAAATACTCGTAGGTCCCTAACATTCAATAATCGCTGCTTACCTGGTGCAGTCCCTGATTCTGTTTTCCCGATTTCTCTGAAATGCTTGATGATCCCATTAACAGTAGAAAGTGGAACTGATAATTCATGGGCAATAGCTCGCTAGGATTTGTTATTCTGGAACTGCTGTATAATTTTTTGCCGTAAGCACGTTTCTACTGGCTTACCACGTCCCATGGCTCAAAACAACACGAATACTGTGCTCTGTCGCGTGGACAGTGTTTTTAAAGCCTGATGCAAAGCATTCTGGGCATTTCTACAGCCTTCGGGAAAGTTCTATATGCTGGCGAACCCTTGTGTACGAAGTTCTTTGAAACCTGTTGACAACGCAATTTTACATAAATTTGAATAAATTATTTCACACCATTAAATCGATTCTAAATCGATGTTGATATTGTTACATATACTCAGTAAATCTATTTTCATTAGTCTGCAATCCTCTGTATGCACTTTTCACTGTGTTTTTAGGCAAATTACTTGGTGTCCGAAGTTTATTGATGCTAGGGTTGTACATGCAGTGGCAACACATGTCTGTAGTCACTTGAACGCGCATGCACGGGAAAGAGAATGCATTATTACCTGAGTACCTGACGTCAGCGTGTGTTGGTGTGTGTACTTGTGTGTGTGTGCGTGTCATTTTTTCCCATCCACTTGCACGCCCTTGTGCAACTTCTGTAAGTACTGAAGTTTGAGATAATGAAATTTGGGGCTGTTCGGGCAAAATTTTGTTTGCAGTTTGTTTTATCCTAAATTCGTTATATCCGAATTTAATAGCATAGATTTCAATTGGCCTTTGCAGGGACCCAAAATATAATTCATCATAATGAGGTGTTCGTCTTAACCGAGTTTGTTATTACGAGATTTTACTGTATAACAGAGGGTTTTAAATTGTTTTTAAGTCTGCGTCTTGACAACAAAGTATGAACATCAAGAAAGTGTGCTTTCAGAGGAATTTAATGGAGTGTAGGGAATAGACAGAACCAACACAAAACTGGAGGGCATACAAGACAGTAAGCACCAAGATCAAAAATGAATAAGATAATGATCAATATGCAGTCTTATTAGTGGGTGGAATATTATGCTCATTATTTTTTTCTTTATTAGAAGAAAGGGTGGCTTCTTATTATCTATGCTTGATGGAAAAAAGTATTAGGACACATGACAAACCATGCAAATTTTGTTTGCGATTCAAATTAGACGCATGTGCGTAATGTTGTATACTCCCATACACAAAGCATCATCTCCCTATTACAAAACTAGTTAGCTGGAAGAAAGCAATGCCACTTTGAAATGAGCTAACAGAGTTTCAAAGAGACATGGGGATTGGGTTCATAGCAATGTTTCAATTCGAGAAATGTGAGCAGTCCAGAGGTTCCAAAATCGACAGTAGTTGATATGATTTGAAGATGGAAGACAAGTGGTACAACTACTGCAAAATCGCCTCCTGGCAGGCCTTGTAAACTGACGGATTGGGCTCAGAGAACCTTGAGATAGATGGTAGAAAAATCACACCAGCCCTCTACAGCTGATCTAACATCTGCAATTGAAAATGCCACCAGATTTCGTATTTGCACTAAAACTATAAGAAATGAACAGCATTCATTAGCATTTTCATGATAGAGCAGCTGCCCACAAGCCTTACATCACTCCTGTAAACGCTTAACAACGTTTGAACTGGTGTTTAGCTTGCCATTCTTGAACTTTAAAACAGTGGAACGCCGTTTTGTGGAGCAGTGAACTGCAATTTACACTTTGGAAATCAGATCGACATGTTTGGGTGTGGCAATTGCCTGGAGAATGATTCCATCCAGACTGTATCTTCTGAACAGTGAAGTTTGGAGGAGAATCTGTAATGATTTGGAGCTGTTTTTCATGGTTTGGACTGAGGCCATTGGTTACATTGAGTGAAAATGAAGTCTACAAATTACCTTGAATTTCTGGACAATTCCATGCTCATTACCTTGTCATTTCCAGCAGGACAATGGTTTGTGGAATGAATGATGTCGAACATTTGGACAGGACAGCCCAAAGCTCAGACCTCAACCTATATAAAGATTTTGGGACAACAATTTGGATCACAGAATTAGAAGTTTGGAAAATAGATCTTCTTCACTGCTTGCTTTGGGGTTTGTTTTTCAGGAGGAGTGGAAAAGAATTCCGTAAGCAGTTCCCAGAATTTAGTAGAAAGCATAGCTACAGTCATTAAAGCAAAAGATGGCCCACAATGTATTAATTTAATAAATATAAAAGCTAAACATCTAAACCAAGTATGTGTCCAAATACTTTTATTCATATAATGTATTTATTTAATAAATTTCCAGAGTCATTCTGTAGCAAATAAGATTTAACAACTTTTTGGAAGTTAATCTCCCTCTGTAAAAGGGAAGGGGGTGTTATTTTTCTTATCTAAAAAATGTCCCAGACGATTTCGTTCAACGATATCTTCTGAACTTTGTGCAAATAACAGAAAGGAAAGCAAATAACGAAATCTAACAAACCAACCAACCCCATCAGTCAGCTCTTATACAGGGGATGGACAGAATAATAGGAACACGTTTTGTCAAATATCTATAAGGATCATACAAATGAAAACGAAAATTTGTATGGGAAAAAAAAAAGACGATGTGTAGGAAGTTTTTGTTTTCAACAATTGCGAAACCCCACGTGCAAATGAACAATAGGTTACAAGTGTTGCATCATGTGAGAAAGAACGATAGCTCGTGCTTTGAAGCTCTGTGAGTGATTGCTTCGTCCAAACAAGCAATCGCAAACAAATCAAAGTCAAATCAAGAAACAATTAAAAGCAATCGCAAAGGCCCGATTTTACTGGACTGTCTTGCAAAAAGGCACCATAGTTAACGCAGCACGATATGAGGAGACACTGAAGGCACTGCGCACGACAATCAAATGCAAGCGTCCTGGAATTTTTACAGAAGGAGTGCTTCTTCTCCACGACAACGCACGTCCTCACACCTTGAAAGCAACGGCAGACCTCATCAAAAAGTTCAAATGGGAAGCAATGCAGCATCTACCTTATAGCCCTGACTTATCCCCATGTGACTTTCACATGTTTGGGGATCTCAAGAAACATCTGAAAGGCCGCAGGTTTCAGTCGGACGATGAAGTGAAGGAAGAGGTTTTGGAATGGTTCCACACATAACCGAAAGACTTCTTCCATAAAGGAATTACACGCCTTTTTACACAGTGGGATGAATGCCTTAAAGCATTTTGAGAGTATTTTTAAATTCCTTTTATACAGTTTGCATAAAGTAAATAATTTTCGTTTTCATTTGTATGACCCGTATAAATTGTAAATAAAATAGGTTTCTTTAAAAAAACAGAAATTTTTTTGTAAGTTTTTTGTTTATAACATGCAGGGTTTTCAGCCCAATGCAATGTCACTTTCAGGAAACTTGACTAACTACAGTAGAGAAACAACCTGCAATCAGAATATTAAAATACCAGGGGTAATTAAAAAGTAATGTTGCATATTGTTTTTTATTGAAAATGACGGCAGATATGAGAAAATTGCGATATATAAAAGTTAGTTTGGTTCATTGTTAAAGTTTCCTGTCACGCCAAGCATTAGTGACGTGACAGTCCAAATAAGATGGCGTTCTTATTTCATCGTTCAGTGCTTTTGAGTGGCGGAGTGTTATTCGATTTCTTTGTGCAAAAGGACTGAATCCAGTCGATATCCATAAGGAAATTGTGTTGGTGTACAGAGGTGATATTGTGCACCTCAAAACTGTAAGACGTTGTTGCAAGGTGTTTAATGAAGGACGAGAGGTCCTACTACGAATATCGCTCTGGCCGGATGCGGGAATCCATGACTGACAGCAACATTGCCACTGTAGAAGCGCTGGTGCGAGAGAACTGGCGGATTACCGTGAGAGAAATTGCTTCATTGTTGGGCATTTCATATGTGACGGCGTTATGACATTGTTCACGAGCAGCTCGGCTTTCGCAAAGTGTCATGGAAACACATCTCATCTCCCACAACGAAAAAGTTCAAAACTGTGCCATCAGCCGGCAAGGTCATGTTAACATATTTTTGGGATTGCCGTGGTCCGATACTGCTTAAGTTTCTTCCTCTGGATTACCACTGTCAATTTCGAACACTATGGAAGCACTCTGAGGAATCTCTGAGCGGCCATACGCAGGAAAAGACCCGACTTGGCAATGGAGGACATTGTGCTGCACCACGACAACGCACGTCCCCACACAGCGAAACAGGTCACTGATCTGTTGAAGCGATGGAACTGGAAAACATGGCTTCATCCTCCATACATCCCGGACCTCGCTCCCAGTGACCACCATATCTTTGCACCGTCAAAGAAGTCACTGACCAATCAACATTTCGGTGACGATGACGAGGTGAAATAAACAAAACGATGATAAGAAGCTTTCTCCAAATTTTTATTTTTGAACTGGACACTGGTATCAATTTCTTCTCCTTAAGTTAATATGAACTCAATATGCAGTTAATATGCCTTCATATCAACTTAAGGAGAAGAAGTTGATACCAGTGTCCAGTCCAAAAATAAAATTTGGAGAAGCTTCTTATAGCTTTGTTTATATTTGAGAGCAACTGAAATTCAACTCATTCTATTGGCAATATCTTTCTGAATTTTAACGACATTTACTTGGGCTTTTTATAAAAGTAGCTCTATCATTTGGCTAATAAATTATGCATAAAACATTTTCGTAACGTTTGCGCATGCGCAGTTAAACATTATTTAGTAAAAATGCTCATATTTCATCAAATATTATATATTTAATTTCAGATAACACCACTAAACCCCTGAACTACAGAGGATAGTAGTGGAAATCATCATTAATTCATTATAAGTAAATGAAAGACAAACAAAGAGGGGAGGCAAAAAGGCAATGCCTGTCTGGTAGCTTCCCCTCCCACAGTCAAACAAAAATAAAGAAACAAAAAAAAGAGAACAAAAAGAAAAACAAAGTCAAAGCAAGAAATCGCCAGGACTAAGGTTTAGTAGCCAGCTCATTAATCTTTTCTTAAATAGGGGTAATGAAATTAGATCACGCAGATCAATAGGAATTTTTGCCCAAATTTTTGGACCGGTATAACAAAGTTGTGTTCGTGCATAATTTATTCTGAATAATGGAATCATTGGTTGATATTTATTCTGAGTATCATAATTCACGGGAAAAACTATAAATTTCTGGAAACAGGAAGATATCGTTAAGTTATTTTTCGATTTAAAGAAGTAGAGCGCAATTTGTTTTAATAAAATAAATTGAATTGGGAGGATTTTATTTTCTTTCATTATAAATTCTATATTATTTGCTCCAGGGGCTATTCGGAAGATTAATTTAATTACGCGTCTTTGAAGACGAGACAAAATATTAATGTCCGATATGTTACCCCTTCCCCGAAATATCACCCCAAAACAAAGTAAAGAGTGAAGAAGAGCAAAATAAAGTAAAATTAAAATATGACGGGGGAAGGACCGAATCGAATAAACTAAACCAACCCACTGAGAGAATTTCATAGAGAGTTCAGATATATGCGTTGACCAATTCAAATCGGCAGAAAGCCATAAGCCAAGATATTTAAAATATTGCACCTTCTCCAAAATAAGTCCTTGATATTCCACCACTTGTGAATCCAGGATCCCTTGTTTATTTCTCTGTATAAATTGCATCCACTTGGATTTATCCGCGCTCACTTCAATCCCATTATCCTGAGACCAAACCAAAACTTGCTGCAGTGCAGAATTAGCCATGTTTCCAATATCAATTAAGGACTCAGCCGATAAGAAAACAGTGACATCATCTGCATATAATAAGGTTTTAAAAAGAAACTCGCTCGCTAAGATCATTTATAAAAACGTTAAACAAAATAGGGGATAATGAAGAGCCTTGCGGAAGTCCCTGGTTTGAGACAAGATTAGGTGATTTTACATTATTAGATATCAATGTGTAAGTCCGATTCAATAAAAATGATTCAATCCAATCGAGAGCCACCCCTTTGACACCAAATTGCCTAGAAAGCTTCGTTATAAGAATGCTTACGTTAACCGAGTCAAAGGCTTTTTTAAAGTCTAAAAAGATTGATAAAGAAAAATTATTAGCTAGTTGAGAATCAACAATTTCAGTTATTAAGCATTCAATTGCGGTGTCTACATTATGTCTCTTCCGAAAACCATGCTGACTTGAGCTTATTAAATCAAATTTTTCAAGATAACTTGAAAGACGAGAAGAAAAAAGACTATCAAACAATTGGTCTATAATTAGTAAAGTCCTTATGCTTGCCTTTTCCTTTATATAACGGGTTAATGCTTGCGATTTTTAAGATTTCTGGATAATCTCAAGTGAAAAAATTAAATAAATAGGAAATTGGAACGCTTAGTACTGAATTACATGTTAGCCAGACTATACGTGGAATATTAAGCGAATCTGCAAAATTAGAATTTGAGCTCATTTTCCTTAACAAATAAGCTACTTCTCCTGGTGTACTAGGTGTTACAAAAAAACTACTTGGAATATTTCTAAATTTTATTGAATTCAGATTACTTGACCTAGTGATTTTCGGAAGTAATTCTTTTAGAAATGAAAAAAGGGTATCTTTAGAACAAATTTCATTCGTGGGAAAAGGAGAAATTTTGTTTGACTTAGTTAAATTTAACGAATTTTTTATAAATTTCCAAGATTCTTTCTTATTATCTGTTAAGGACCAGAAAATATCATTAAAATATTGAGTTTTTGCAACTAAAATTTGAATCTTCAAAAAGTTTCGAAAATTTCTATATTTATTATAATCAGATTGTGTTTACGTTAGTAAAAATTGTTTAAATAATGTATTCTTCTTTTTAATTTTCTTTTTTAATTTGAGACGTCATCCAAGGGTTTCGGTTACACTTAAATCCAAAAGATGTTTTACTAATTAGAGGGATATAACAAGTTATACCGATTTGTATATGCTTCAAGAATGAATGACATTTGAAGGATAGTATGCTCCATATCTTTAATCCAGAAATAGTCCAGTGTCGAGTGGGAACCATAGACTGGATCAATTTTGGTTATATCTACATCACTTGTTTCAAATCCAGAGGAGTAAAACAACGTAGAGATTTGCAAACCCGCTGAGGAAGTAGGAGCAAATAAGTCAATATTAAAGTCACCACATATTAATGAACATTTGCATGGAGAATTTATCAAAAACTGTACAAGATTTTCTAATACCTGCTGGAATCTTGGCAAATTTCCGGAGGGGGGGGGGACAATAAATGCAACACATTTTAATGCATGCATTAAAATTAATTGTAAGCACTTCTAAATCGTCCTAACAATATGTGAAGTTAGAAATTATTTCAGATTGAAAATTATTCTTTATAAAACATAAAATTTTTCCAACTTTCCGCGATGGACAATTTAATAAATGATTATTGTAACCTGGAAGGACTGGAATGGGTGAAGTATCAGATAACCATGTTTCCACCAGAAAAATTACATCCGGGACTGTCTTATGTTGAGTCAAAAACAAATCCAAATTTGATTTTGCTCCACGAATATTAACATATGCTATACTTATCGCTGTTTGATTATTTAAGTTTGTAAGCATTGGGCGAGATCCCTGAACAAGCAATATATTAGCAATAGAGTTTGCCATTAAGTTTCCAATTTAGTCAGATCTTCAACAGTAGAAATTTCAATTGCCTGTTCATTTTGATCTCGTCTTAAATAGATTCGACCTTTTTTAATCCACACATATTTAATATTATTTTCCTGTTTAAATTGCTTTGCCTGGTGGAATAGTTCCAACTTTGAAGGACATAGATGTTCGTGAAAAAAAATTCTAATTTCATGCTGAAAGATCGTAGAGGCGGCTGCAGACATTATACCCATTTTATCTTTTTTTATTTTTGAATAGTTCATCCATTAAATTCCTTCATAATAACTTTATAATAATTGGTTGCGAGGCAGATGATTTCCTGACCTTACCTAATCTATGAACAGCAGATACTTCAGTTTTGTCAAATGACGGACTAATTTTCTTTAACAACTCATTTACAGTCACATATAGGTTTTCCTATGGAGATTCAGGAATTCCTCTTAAAATAAAATTATTATTGTATGAATACTGCTCAAGTTCGATGCAACGTTTATTTAGGGTTTGAATTGTTTTTTGAAAGTTACTTGATAGATCCTTAAATTTATATTGTTGTTTCTCCAACTCATCCACTCTTGCAGCAATTAATTAAACGACTCCTCACACTTTTGAAATTTCTCAGTGAGACTTGCCAAATTGTCTGAAGTTGTTTTCAAGTCTATTGACAATGTTTGCAAAGTAGGAAGAAACTGAAGAATAGGTGAGAGCTTGTCATCGAGGGACTGATTCAAATTAGATAAAATATTTTCCGTATTTACAGATATACTTTCAGAGTCTCCTTCGTTCTCTTTCCTCCACCCAGGATAAACCAAATTATCCCCAGACTATTCAATATGACAATCACCACAAAACCAATAATTGTCCGGAAAGGCGGGTTGACCTCCCTCCCCCCTCCAGACAAATTCGGTGATGGACCCGTCGACATGCAAGTTAATCTTTCTTCAATTTTTACATATTTTTTTGCATTTCAAACATTTAGAGGATGCCATATCATCAAAATATCATAAGATTGTAAACTATATATTAATTCAACATTCGCACACACCCGACAAAAGTTGTAGACCAAATACGAGCAAATAGGGCTAATTCCATTCCGCAAAAAATCAAAATAACACCATTTTAATCTTAGTAAGACTTATCTGATGATGAGCAGACATTCTCGACCATTATCGCTTTTAGTTAATTCAAATACTCTTGAATCATGATAAATAATTGAAAAATATCCAGATGAAAAGTCAATTCAGCAGGAGAGAGAAAATCGGCGACCATTCCTGATGCGACTCCTGGCGGTATTGTCAAGTTTTCTGAAAATAGATTGCATTGGGTTGAAAACCCTGCATGGTATAAACAAAAAATACTTACAAATAAATTTTTATTTTTTTTAAAGAAACCTTTATATCTCCATGAATATACGTGCTATTCTCATACAAATGAACACAGAAAAGTAAAAAAAAAAAAAAAAAAAAGCCTACTAACCATATGCTACAGATACAATGCATTTTAAACATTATTTTTACAGGGTGATCCAAAACATTATTTTTTTGTTCAATTTGTTGTCCTATTTGCTTTTGGGACATAACCTTTGCTCAAATATATGAGGTGTAGCATGCTCTTTACACCCCTGAAGTTTCAGAATAATTCTTCAAGTATTTTTCTAGATATTCGACAAAATGTCTAAATCAAAAGGTGTCCCTATTATTCTGTCCACCCCCTGTAAATTCAGTGAAATTTTGGTATTTTCAGTTGTTCAAAAACAAATAATTTCAAAATATCGCACATAAGCATTTAAACATCTTATAAAGAAAAATTAAATAAAACTTTTAATTACGGATTGAATTTCTTGCTGCATTATATCTGATTTAGGGCTTTCTGGGATTGCCTCGAGTTCTGGCTCTATGTCATCTGCATCAGTGGAATAGCTATAATCTTGCAAGGGTTTTCTTGGTTTCCAAGGCTGAAAAAATTATTGTACAAAACCAAATAATACATCATTATAAATAACAATGTATCCTATAACATTAATACTGTACATAATTTAACAAATAAATGTCACAAACCATTATCCAGTCTGATTTTTCTGTAGTCTTTTGAGATTCTGGATTGTAAACATCATCATATTTTATAGATTCTGAATCTTCATGAGCATCAGAAACATGATACATTACTTTTGCCTCAGTGGGAAAATTAATAGTAACACGTGATGTATCACCAGTTATTCCTGGACTGTGGGGTGGACTTTCTCGTTCTTGTCCATGAGGAAGGTCACCAGTAGACATGGTACTTAAATCTAATTTCAATATAAAAGAAAATGGTAAATGATTTGCTAGAAATGCAAGATGAAACAATAGGTAATAGCAATAAAAAATTATTGGTGATAAAATATTGTGACAAAATTGAAAAAATACCAAACAATGAAAGGTATGTGGATAACAGTAATAACTAAGAAAAAAGAACTCTTTAACAACAACAAGAATAATAGAAAAATACAATCTGGATGCGCATTTCGAAAGCAAAGCTTTCATCATTCGGTAGGATCACGGAGAACAATTTAAGGCCAATAGAAAAGAAGCAGCTTTTATAGCGAATAAAATCCAAGAAAATCTAATCAGGGAAATGTCTAAAAGGGTTCAAGTCAGTAATTGGTAAGTTGTGACCACCAGTGGATCAAAGGTGAATTGAGTAGATTGTCTGAATTGAGGCCTTTGTCTGAATTGAGTAGATTGTTGCTGTTGGATAGCCATGCTTTCAAATGCATCTAGCAGGTATTTTTTATTGATCGAATGTACAAGCTTTAGATTGTTGATAGTGAAGTTGTATCCCGTGTCTATAGTGTTTTGCGATAGCTGACTGACTGGTTCTGCCAAAATGTTGATGGGCCAGATGCTCCTTGAATCTAATGGCTAGGCTTCTTTTCGTCATATATGGTATCACAGATGCCTGATTTTTGAAGATTGGGTACTCTATCCTTGGGCTTGCCAAGTAAATTCCTCAATTGGTTGGGGTTGCTGAAAGTAAGAGAAATATTGTGAGGTTTGGAAATGGAATGTAAATTTTTGATTAGAGATTTGTTATAGCGGATAGAAATAGTCTTCTTTTCTCTTTTTCCCTTAAGGGTGTGTAGCATAGTTAAATCTGATAACATTTTCTTAAATTTTCTCTTCTTGAGGAGGTCATTAATTGTTTTGGGGTTATAACTATTCTTCTTAGCTATGGATTTGATTAACAACAGTTCAGTCTTAAAAACAGATCTGCTAAGAGGGAGGTTAAGAGCACGGTCAATGATGAAGACAAAATTTGATATCTTTTGATTCCATGGATGACTAGAATCGGCGGGAATGTAGTTTAACTTGTTGGACAGTTTGTGGAAAACGTCAAGTAGCAAAGAATATTTTTTTCTAATAATTAAAAGATATAGGAAGGGTAGCTTAAGACTCTTTTCAACTTCGTAAGTAAACTTTATAGATGGATAATAGCTATTGAGGTGGTCAAGTCGCATAAGTCCATGTCGAAGACGGCAAAAAATCATCCACATAGCTATACCATGTTTTTGGGAAATAAAAACCTGAGCTCTTTTAAAAAAATTAAGAATAATTTCAGCCAGATTGGGGCTAAGGCAAGACCCCATGGAGGTGCCTCCATTCATTCTATAGAATTGGTTTTGGTATTGAAAGACATTATTTACACATAGTTTGGTTAGAATTAGCCATTCGTGCACCATTTTTTGTTGAATACCGTTATTAATTAGAATATCTAAAAAAAATTGTAGGGTTTCTGGGAGTGGGACATTAGGGAAGAGGGACACGACATCGAGGAAACCAAAATCTGATTGTCAGTAAGTTGTTGTCCTTCAGTTTGTTGACAATTCTACGCTATTTTTAACTGAACTATCAAAGGCAGATAAATTTAAAGTTATAAAATAATTGGCTACGAATTTCGAAACGTAATAAGTGGAGGAATCTATATTAGAAACAATGGGTCGCATTTTGTCCCCTGGTTTGTGGATATTTGGAAGAGCATATGACTTAGGCATAGTAGGATTGGATATAATCAGGGAAGAAGCAACATTGTTCGGAATGACATTAGGGCAGTTTTTTATGGAATTTTTGACATCTCTAAATAAATTAGATAAGGAGTCCTTTTTTAAGACTTCAAAGGGGCCTTCTTCTAGAAGAGTATTAACTCTATTGTAATAAATTTGTTTCTCTATAATGACCGTACTGTTTCCTTTGTCGACTTTCAAAATGCACATCCAGGTTTTATTTTTCTATTATTCTTGTTGTGGTTAAAGAGTTCTTTTTTCTTAGTTATAAAAAAAATACTAATCACTAGTAAATTCTTACTTTAGTAAGGTCTCAAAACTCCATATACAGGTCGAACCTTGATACAACGAACGTCATTATAACGAAAGTTTCATTACTATGAAAAAAATTTTTGGCCCCTGCCGTGTGTAACTAAAATAAAGCTTATTTTACTTCATTATAACAAATTTCATTATAGCGAATATTTCAGTAGAACGAAAGAATATTTCGATCCCATGGGCAGTTTTATTAGGTTTAGAATGAATATTTATTTTTTTGATTGTCTGCAGATATAGTATTTTCCTTTGCTCATCCGGGCTCTTTAGAAGGAGAGAGACACGATGCCAAGAAAGAGGCGATGCTGAGAGAGACGCTGACAGAGAAAGGCCGAGTAGAAGAGAATATAGAACTTTTGAATTTTCAGTCGTGAATTCAGCACAGTCGTGAATTTAGCAGAGCCGTGAAGTATGTAGAGTTGTGAACAGAGTTGTGATTGCGGTGGTTTTTTTTTTTTTTGTGTATTCATTTGTGACTTTGAGTTGAACTTTGTACCATCACTGCGTACAGTCATTGCACAGCACTCAAATCTGTTCTGCAATGGCAACAAAACAAAAACACCAACAAATTACTCTTAGTGAAAAATTACAGATGATCGAGCAAGTAGATAGCGGGAAAAAAAGGAGAAGTTGCTAAAAATTTCGGCATAGCTCCTTCAACATTAAGTACATATTTATAAGAACGGGATAAAATTGGGACGCTTGCCAAGCCCAACGTAAGAGAATAAGATGTGCAAATTATGAAAACGTTGAAAAAGCTGTTTTTCAATAGTTTCAAGAAGTAAGATCCAGAAACAGTCCAGTAAGTGGTCCCCTTGTTCAAGAAAAGGCTTTAACCTTTGCATCTGCCCTTGGTCATGTGGATTTCAAAGCAAGTTCAGGATGGCTTTACAGATTTAATGCACATTATGGTGTTTCATCGAAAGCAATTGTAGAGAAGAAAATTCTGTGTCAATAGATCAAGTGAACACGTGGAGAACAAGACGCATAAAACAAATCATAAAAGACTTTGATATGTGCAACATTTTCAATGCAGACGAAACCGGCATCGTACAACATTTTCTACCACTTGCTTCCACATCGTACGCTGGCTGTAAAAGATGAGTGCTGCAAGGGAGGCAAAAAATCAAAGCAAAGATTGACTGCACTGTTATGCTGTAACACATCTGGAAATGAAAAATTGAAACCCCTAATCATTGGAAAATCAGCGAATCCTAGGTGTTTCAAAAACATGAATAGCGTGCGAATAAACGTGCATGGATGACTTAGGACATTTTTGCTGAATGGCTCAATAAACTTGATGCAAAAATGAAAAATGAAAATTGCAAACTCTTGCTGTTATTCGACAATTGCTCTGCTCACAATGCACCACCACAATTAAGAAACGTTTGTGTTGAGTTTTTTCCACCGAATTGTACAGCAGTTTTGCAGCCACTGGACTTGGGTATCATCCGTGCTGTTAAGGTGGTGTATAGAAGTCGATTACTACAACAACTTCTAATGAACAATCCTTCTGATGTGTTGTTGCCTTTAATTGATGTGAAGCAGGCTATTGATTTGATTGCTGTATCCTGGTAATTAGTGAAAGAAGAAACAATATCGAAATGCTGGGAAAAAGCTGGATTTTTGAATCATTGCAAAGATACTGACCATGCTGTATTAGACAATGATAATTTGCTGAGTAATCCTGAAACACAATCTTTAAAGAAATCAATTCAAGAAGCTACGACACATTGATGAAGCTGTCGATTTTATGAATTACATCAATGTTAATCAGGACGTACTTACGTGCAGTGAAGTCACTGATGCTGATATTATTGCAACTGTGTCTATTGCATCCCCAGAGGAAGAAGATGATGAGGAAGAGGTAGATATACAAAATGAAGCGATTGACCAGCCACGCTTTACCACAAAAGAAGCAAGCGAATGTTTTTCTAAATTAAAAGAATTTGTAACGAGCTGGGAAAATGTTCCTCAAACAATATCTGAAAACATGCATGCACTAGAAGAGTTAAAAGAAAATACTAAACATTTTGTTCAATCAAAAATTACAAACTTTTTTAAAGCATCAGTATGTATTTTTGTTAATTTAAATAAACTACATATTTATTTAAATTGTACTGTACAGTTATTAAAAATTAAACAGGCTGATAATTGATGTTTTCATTAAAACGAAATTTCATTATAATGAATTAATTTAGGCACCCCCTACAATTTCGTTATAACGAGGTTCGAGCTGTACAAACTTTAAGAGGAGGTAGAGAACATCATGCTGAACCATATTTATATAGGAAAACATCATCTGGAGGAGAGACAGAGACACAGAAAGCACTTATTACGGGAAGCAGCGCAAATTGCTTTTTCAGGCAAAACTAAACAACACAACAACTGTAGACACAATACAGTTTCACAAGAGGTGTTCAGTATCGATTCGTATTGTGAATGCTACCTCTCAAGGTTCTATGGTCATGCAGGATCTGATACAAATGACCAAAAATTTGGTGTTGTGGTACACGTCTAGTCGGTTACCTTTCTCAATACAAAGATACAGTGGCTCCTCCATTACCATCAGCTAATCTGTAAATGAGGTGCATATCTGCCAACTCAATGTCCGTATAATGATGCAGGTTTTCCATACAACATCGCAAGCCTTAATCAGAAAGTCCCAGGTGCTGACTTGGAACACTGAACACTACAGTATCACCTATCCATTTCCGATAATGCTTTCCTATGAGAATATAGTTCAGCGTGATGTTCTCTACTTCTTCTCAAAGTTTGTGCAAGGACTTTTGAGACACCTGTATATGAAACTTATATTAAATTTTGTCTAATGTTAGATCAATAATGACAGTATAGTATTAGTATGGTCTTTTTAGTATGTTCATGAAATCAACATGGGGCCATTCTCTATACTGGGCTTAAATATGTGTTTACTGAATAAATTAACCTCTAGAACGTGATGTATTTGGAGTAGTTAATAAACAGCCATCAGGAAACTGCTGACACCGATGATCTTGTGCCTCCAGTGTATTCAATATAATGCGAATCAAGCCCTGAACTTGACGAGAATAAGGAAGTGTACTGTAACGATACTATAAAAGAAAAATGAAATTTAGTTTAAAAAATATTCAATATATAATTAAATAGATTTAGAAGAGCAACCCCCCCAAAGCAGTAAAGTTTTAAATACAGGGTGATCATAATTAAGCTTTTCCTACATAATCCACTCTAGACAGTAAATTCTTTATGTAGTAGAGTTCATCAAACTTAGTAGGTCCATCTTGATGTCCAGGTTTTAAACCACAAAAATTTGCATGGTTCAGTTCTTCTATTAGTATCATCAACGCTGGACTTCAAACGTCTTGGGTCGCTGGTCCTGGAAAAAAGTGGCGTATTGCGGAGATCCACAGTAGAGTTGGACAGGTAGCCGCAGCATTCGTTTTGCTTAAATGGTGCTTGTGGAAGAGGACCAACATTTCTATGAAGACCAAAATTCAACTCTTCCGGACTCTGCCCATTCTTCTCTACGGATCAGAAACATGGACATGCCTCAGGCTCGATTTAAACAAACTTGAGGTATTCCAAATGCGATGCCTGCAGCAGATCTGGGCCATCTCACTTCGCAACTCCGTCATTAGTGAACCGAAGTGAGATGGCCAAAAGCAACAAACCATCCGTACATGATGTCAACAGCAACAAACCAAAAGCGAAAGCTAAGATGGTATGCAGAATGGGTGAGAATAGAATACCACCCAGACTGCTTTGGGGATAACGACCCACGCAATGGAAAATTCAACGAACTGCACCTAGGAAAACGTGGGTCAAGAAGGTGGAAGATGAACTGAAGAGCCGACTTCTTGACCTTAACCAGGCCTGGAGTGTCGCCATGGACCGTAAAGCGTGGAAGAACATCATAGAGCAAGTACAATATCCCATGCCACCTACAGTAGCATATTGGCTCCGTGGCTAACTGCCTCATCTAGCCAACAGCTAAGTGCTAAAGAAGAAGAAGAAGAGGTAGACTATATTAAACCATCAGCCGCTGTTATTGTTCATAGATATTGCTAGCCTCACTAACCAGTAGCAGAGCTGTCATTGAAGAGTCAACACGGGCTTGGACAAGAAGAGTCTGGTCTGTTATGAGGGATAGTTTTGTCAGTGATTATAGCTCTGTCAAAATATAGTTTATGTGTTGTGTTCTCTAAGACAGTGTCTCTGGAATATATTTATAGTATGGAGTATGAATTCCCTAAGCTTGTGTGTCTTAGCTAGATGTTGATGTATGATGTTGGCTACCTGGTTATGTCTGTGTAAATAATCTGTCTGTGTGAGTATATTGCAAATGGATATGATGTGTTGGATGATTTCCTGTGCGATATGGCATTTCCTGCAAGACCCATCAGTCGAATTTAGTGTTAATAACCTGGTCTTGTATAGCAATCATGGTTCCTTCAGATTCCCCAAAGAGACTCCATTTACTCAACCAAAAGTTCGACGTTTTTTTGTCGACATGCGGCTGGTTGAGGTCAGAATGATGTCTACCGTGGAGTTGCTTTCCGAGCCATGATTGAAGGAATGTTATAGGTGTTCTGCACGCTGTTTAGATTCAAAGGTGTATTTTGTATTTGCCATGCAGACTGCTTTGTGTAATGGTGATGTGTGTTGTTTAGATTAAAAGAATTCTCTGAGTGACTGAGTCTGTTTCTGGTGTAGATCTATTACGTCAATAAGACCTCTGCCTCCCTCTGAACGAGGCAGGGTGAGTCTTTGAATAGCTGCGTGTGGATGGTGCTTTCTGTGCTTTGTAAGCAGTTTACGTTGTTTCCTTTCAAGTCCCTCAAGATCTGTATGTGTCCACTGTATGACTCCAAAGGAGTAGGAGAGTATTGGCGTGCCATAAGTATTGATAGCCTTGATTAAATTTCTGGAATTTAAATGTGTTTTAAGTATTCCCTCTAGCCTATGAAGATATTGTTTAGTGAGTGTATTCTTTATCTGTTGTGCTCCAGAAGCTTGGCTTGCTTAAACCCTAGATCGTTCAGTAAGGGGTCCATAGTGCTGTTTCTATCGATAAAATTGGTAGAGACTTTACAACACAATAAATGGCGAAACTAGTTGGAAACTCTGTTCTCCCTTTGTGTGTTGTAAAGTCTCTACCAATTTTATTAAACCCTAGATATTTATAACATTCGTCATTTTCCATAGCAGCAATGTAATCTGGTTCTTCTAATGTGAAGCCCCCTTCCCTGAGTACTCCATTTTCAATATGAATGGTTTTGCATTTGTCCAACCCAAATTGCATGTGTATGTCTTTTGAAAAAGTTTGTGTAATTTCAAGTAACTGGTGAAATTGTGTTTGTGTGGAGGCGCAGAGTTTCATGTCATCCATGTAGAGTAACTGTGAAAGCATATAGTGGCAGCTTTTATTGTGTTTAATCGTGTAGCCGTAAGTTGTGCTGTTCAGTCTGTTTGAAAGTGCATTTAGTGCAAGATATCCCGTTTTTTCTCAGTGAGTCATGCTGGAAGATGCCCCGGTTTATCTGTATTTTGTCAGTCATGATGGTTCACTGTTGAGTGTGAGATGTAGTGTAGTTCTCCAATGCAGCAATGTACTTTCTACAAATGTGATAAGTGTAGGGTTTATTTTATATAATCGTAGTGTATATAAAAGCCATGAGTGTGGGACACTATCAAAGGCCTTTTTGTAATCAATGTAGGCTGCATGGGGGTATCGATATTTATTGTGAGTTTGCCGTAGGACCACACTGTCTATCAGGAGTTGCTCCTTACAACCCATGTAATTTTTACGGCATCCCTTTTGTTGCTCAGTGAGAATGTTGTTTGTGTCTATGTGTGTATAAATTTTGTTTGCGATACAGGCAGTTATTATTTTGTAAAGTGTAGGCAGGCATGTGATAGGTCTACATTGTAATGTTTTATGTGACTTTGGTACCATGAATGTTATTCCTTGTGTGAGGAAATGTGGCAATGTCTGTGGTGTTTGCAAAGTGTTGGAGATCTGTTTTGCAAGGGCCCGATGCAAACAGGTGAAGCGCTTATACCAGAAATTCTGAATCCTACCTACACCTGGAGCCTTCCAATTGTGAGTACGTTTAATGACTTGTGAGAGTTGGAGGTGTGTGTGTGTGTGTGTGTGTGTGTATGTGTGTGTGTGTGCGTGCGTGCGTGTGTGTGTGTGTGTGTGTGTGTATGTGTGTGTGTGTGTTTTTTTTAAACTGCTTATAGAATGTCTTCTCATTGTTTTTGCGAATAACTTGTTCTGCTGTTTGCGCTGAGTGCATCTTTTGTATCTCTTCAGGCGTTGTGTTTTTGCAGCTATCTTTTATTTTAATGTGTCCATATATTCTTTAATGTGTTGATTGTGCTGCTCATGTCTGGTGTGTCTTTTAATTTTCTTAAATAATTGTCTGAGGGGTTTGTTCTGCTTTGATGAAGTGTTGTTTTTAGCGTACTGATAAAGTCTACCTAACTGCTAGCAGAATTCGTCAATCTCAGACTCAATCTGCTTTTGCCATTTAGGTTTCTGTTGGGTGTATAATTTTTGCATGTGTTCATGGATTGGTTTCCTACCCAGTGTGGATATAACTGTAAGATCCCCAGTGTAAATAAGTAGGTGTATGTATTCTAAAGATAGATTTTCTTCAATTTACTGTGGTAAGATATATGTATGTGTTCATGTAAAACAAAATTTTCCCTGTTTTGCTGTTTATGTTGGGGTTTTTTTTTTTAGATATACCTGGTCTTTGTGTGGGATCTGTTGCCATGTAAACTTTTAATGCTGGGTGCCCACTTAGCGCGACGATCGTGCAATTCTATTGCTTTGTGAAGCACGCATACGCAGAGTGACGTCACGAGGGCGATTCTGTGGCGCATGTGAGGCGATTGAAAAGCTCTGAATGCCAGAGCTTTTTGATCGTGCGACTCTATCGCACCCAATCAGAAAACAGTTTTGAATCACGTGGCACATGCAATCATGGCAGCACCTATTTCGAGATGGTCGGATATCGCTACGGAAAATTTGATTGAAGATATCAAGAAATATCCAATTCTGTATGACAAGAGTCATGCTGATTATAAAAAAGATAGGAAAAAGCAGGAGCTGTGGGAGATAATAGCGACGAATTGCATAGATAGCGCGTGCGCATTCAGTCACGCGGCCGTCGCACCAAGTGGGCACCGAGAAGCGAATTGATCGCTTGGCATTTGTTGCGCATGCGCATATGACTCAAAAGCGATAGAATCGCGTGATCGTCACGCTAAGTGGGCACCCAGCATTAGGTATCTTTGTAGGGCGTCATTTAATGTTTCAATAAGTTTAGTATTCATGTTGTGTTGTGGATTAATATCATGGTGAAGTTCATTGTTGTGTGTGTGTTCTTCAAGTTCAATAGTGATGTCAGTATTAGTGTTTGAATCTGCATGTTGAATGTCGGTTTGTGTAGATGGCTCGCGTTCTTGTAGCTGTTGTGCAACTTCTTGCTTTATTTTCTGTAGCGTGGGTAAGGGTATTAAATTGTTCATAACAATTGTGCGATGCTGATCTGCAATGTGTTGTTCAGTGACTGTGATGTGAGGATAAGTCTCTTTGAAAATGTTATATAAGCGATGTCTATAAGCTGTAGTGTCAGTTTCCATTTTAGTGACTGCATAGTATTTAATTTTTAATTTAATTTTAATTTATGAATCGGGATCCAATACGCCCATCCAGGGCCTATATGGCCAGAGGCTGACGAGTTGGTTCCCTGGATGGACCTGGATTCACTACTGCTGTATGATGGTCGCAGCAGCCGGGCGGGTGAAGATGGTCTATCACTGATGGTCGCCCATCCTGTGACTAGCCATGCCTGATATAACTTAACTTCACAGTTGTGTTCAGGGAAAGCCTACCAGGTCACAGCCTTCCCCCTCGCATGATAAAATGGTTTATGTCATCGGTCCATTTCATGAGTTGGCATGGCCTTGGTGGTCGAGGGCAAAGATGCTCTTGAAACACTAGGGACAGGTTGTGGCATTGCAGTAGCCGAACAGGGGTTGGCGCTGCTTTCACCACCAGTGGCCCTGGGAGATTGTGACATATTTTTCGAATGTGAGCCTGTGCCTAACCCAAGAGCGTGGACCTTGTTAACCCGGGTGATGTCCGAGCCGGTATCAGATAAGGCACTAGCACTAATCATAGTGATCACCAATAAATGGGTGGTCCTGTTAGCCATCTCCATCATAAGCAGGCCCTTGGCCAATGTAATCAGCTCATTAGCCCTACTGGGTCATCTGGACCCTCAAAATTAATCTAAGGGTAGAGTAGATCAGACCTGTTAACCAGGGCCATCTCCCTAAGATGTTGCTCCCCTCGCACAACGGGACATAGGACCACACAAGGATTATTATTATTAGTATTATATTTATATAATTATAAAAAAATAATAATTAAAAAGTTAAAAAATAATAAATATAAAAAATTAATAAAATAATTTTTATTATTATTATTATTATTATTATTATTATTATTATTATTATTATTATTATTATTATTGTTGTTGTTGTTGTTGTTGTTTTTCGTTTTATTACATCTCAAGAGGATGTTTACATTAGACATAAAAATCATAGACAACCAATTATAAAATTTTAAATTTATCTTGATATTTTTTAATATAATTCTGATCAATTTCCAAGTGTGTTTGCAATTATACCAACAGTTCACTGAAGTTAAATGGAAAGTGGCCATTCCGAAACGGACTATATGATTTAGTTAGTTAGACAAATTTATATAATCTTGTAGCATGCACATCAATGCCTATTTTTAAGAAATTCTTAATATCTTCACATGAATCATTCAGGTGATGTATACAATTCACAAGTTCTTGAAGTCTATTAATAAGAATGATCAAATTAAAGTTGCCAATAATATTGTTCATACAAAAGGAAATAATGGAACAATAATATTTGTTTAGTCCTGGTTCTTTTTTTTTGTTTTTGTTTAATCTCTATATTTCCAATATTGAAAAAATAAAATCAACTATGCTAATGACCTTGCTCTCCTCTACCAGGACAAATCCTTTGTCAAAATTGAAGAAAGCATGAAAAAAAAACTTGTCATGCACCAAAGTTATTTTGAGAAATGGCACCTGATCCCAAACCACTAAAAACAGTGGCATGAGCATTTCACCTTAAATATGCTGAAGCTGAGTGCTCTGTGGCAACATGCTCAAACACGAGCCAACCCATGTCTACCTTATAACTCACATCTCTCATTAAGATAAAAAATAAAATCAAGACTAGGAATAACAATCTCTAAGCTTCCTGGACAAGCTGGGGGTTGTGGAGTAGACTCTAAGAGCATCACCCCTTTTACTTGTACAGTAAAATACCATTACAACATACCTCACTTTAACATACATTTCAGAATAACGTACAAATTTAAAATCCCCAGCCGAAATGTAGGTATTTTAATGCTAAAAAGGTTCAGAATAACGTACACCTCGGAATAACGTACAAATTTTATGTTCCCTTGGTTAAATTATCACTTCATTACAACGTACAACATTCAAATGTCTTGCTCCGAATGGTCAATACAGCCCATGCGAAACTTGCAAATGGCAATGCATCAAAAGGAAACGATACGTCATCACTTAAGCCAATGGGCAAATTAAAGCGAGTTCACATTTCATTGGTTGGTCAGTGTAGTACAGGGGTTCCCAAACAATTTTGGGTCAGACACCCCTTTTCCAAAATGAGCTCAAACCACCGACCCCCATTTCTTTATTCATTTTTATATAGTGTTTCTGCCGACCCCGGCACATTTTTATTTATTGTTTCTGCCGACCCCTGGGGGTCGATATCGACCACTTTGGGAATCACTGGTGTAGCATATATAAACTCGGAAATCTCTGCACGCTACTCAGTCGGGACCCATTTTGTACGGCAATTAGATTGGAAAGCGTCACTTGACGGACGATTGCCCATGTTAATTACGGTAAGATCATACCACCATGTGTTTGTTTATTTTAATTTTAGTTCTAAGTGAATGTGCATGTAACAGGGTGACAGGGAAAACCGAGAAAAGTCAGGGAATTTTTTTAACCAGGAAAAGTCAGGGAATTTTACAAAAAATCAGAAAATTTTTTAAAAATTAATCAACTGTAATATACATGTATGCTGTATTTGTATTGAATAAAATAAAACGCTACACTTCAAGTATTCTTATGTTTTTGTATTCATATATACATTGTTCACAAGGCCCCCCCTCCCAATTTCAGAATAACATAAACCTTGGAATAACGTATACATTTCCAGTTCCCTTGAAGTACGTTGTAATGGGATTTTACTGTATATTTAACTGCTGAATACTGCATTCCAGTTTGGAATCAAAGATTTCATATTAAACTTAACAACACTTGATTATGCTTCATGAATTGACACAGAGGTGTTTTTGGTCCTGCATGGCAGTAAACCTCTATCCAAGCTTGCACTCAGCTACGCACTAGAAAATATTGTTGGATAGAGAACAGCCACATGACATAGTGGTGAAGCTTAGTATGATTAATCCATTAGAACCAGCTGTTTATAAATCGATGATTGTATCTTTACTTGTAGTGCACTATGCTTTATTTTCTGCGGTTAGAAATGCGGTTTACGATGAAAATGAGTATTTATGCATTCATATGTATTTATTCATATAGACAATAAATCATATGTATAATTTATTAAGTGCTGTGGTTATTGGGGAGGAGCCAGAACGAATTAATCAATTTCTACTTATATCTTATAGGAAATAACGCCTTGGATAACGACTGTTTTGACAGTCATCAACCAGGTACCAGTGTATTTGTTCAATACATTCTCCAGTGAATTTCAAACAGGTCTGTAGGGGGAATTTCAGATTGTGTAACACCCTGTGGCCATAATGATTGTCTATGTCATGGCATTCATCCTCAATTCTA
>JAHWFO010045455.1:215181-257170 GCA_023313115.1 Rhysida immarginata | reverse complement strand
AATGCCCCTTAAATAGAGGTGTCCTCTATGGGAGGTTTCACTGTATTAGAATTTCACCTATGATGTGTGGGATTTTTCGGATGCCCTGCAGTTTTTAGCTATATAAAAAGACCATTTGGTTTTAAAATGCATTATTAATTACGACATCGAACATCATTATGGAACTAAACTCAGGGCAATGGAATAAAACTCTCCATTAAATAGATTACAACAGAGCTTTCCCCTCACTAAACAAACGAATTCTCAGGATGAGAAGAAAGTATTCACAAAATACTAACCAGTCAGATTTAAAAATATCAGGACTGCCAAAAAGATGGCAGATATTACACATTCTTTTGTGCACTTTTAAGTAATCATACTTCGTGTTTTGTCACAGAGAGTATCTGACAATGTTCTGCTTTTCCTTGCTTAATGGGAATTTTATTCATATAGTCCTACAACAGGATTATTTCATCACAATCACTTCACTGAGTTGAGATGCTTTGTCATCTGGATAGCATCTTCTTTTCCTCATCTGAATCATTATTATTGTTTCTGATGGGTCTTCTCTTTGTATCATTCTTCCATTTTTTATACTACTCTATACAATTGCATTCAATAATATAACTTTTTTTTTAATATGACTCTTCCACTTATATCTATGTAAAGTGTTCCATTTAGTGCGTGCACCAAAAAGTTCTTATTTCGTACCTCTTCCTCTTGAATTTTAATATTAAGTGTTGCATGTCTACTGATGTGTACACTACATGATCAAAGGAGTTGGGACACCTGTTGCTCTACCATAAAGCCGCAAAAAGCTTCAATCAGTAGTGTGTAGAACCACCCCAAGCTGCTATCACTGCCTCCACCCTACATGGCATACTGTCCACAAGTGTTTTGAGAAAAGTCCTGCAAAGTAATGTACACTGTCATATCAATGATTATGACCAGCAGCCCTTCAAGGCACACGCATGGTTCACCCCAACAACGATTACACATTGCAAAATTTGCATAACAGGCTTTAAGCTGGTGCATCAAACGACAGGTGCACGAGCCTCAAGATGGGTAAACGTCCGGATTAATGGACATCCAAAAAGGGATGATAATAGGCCAAGGGTGGCCTATAGGCAGCAAGGGTGGCACCATCTCCGATACTGCGCGATTTGTGAACTGTTCACGGTCCGCTGTACAGAAGGTGTACAAAGAGTGGACAGCAGGGACAGAAATCACGTCCCAACACCATCACTGTAAAGGGTCACGAGCCATCGACCAACGGGGTGAGCGGTGCCTACGACAACTCGTAAAAGGTGACAGGAGAGCCACAGTCCATCAACTGACCACCAGATTCAACAGTGGTGCCAACAAACGTGTATCCGACATTACCATTGAACGCACCCAGCTACGGATGGGACTGAACAGTCGACGCATGGTTGCTGTGCCCATGATGACCAGGGGTCATCGTCAATGACGCCTAGACTTTGCACGTGAGCACCGCCATCTTTCCACAGACGAGTGGGCTAAGGTCGCCTTCTCCGACGTGTCAAGATTTTTGCTCCATAAGATTGATGGGCGATGGCGAGTGCGTCGAGAACGCCATGAAAAGAGACTGCAGGAGGCTACTGTGGGCCGGAAACAGGCTGGTGGGGGTACTGTGCATGTGTGGGGGATCTTCTGCTGGGAACAGTTAGGTCCACTGATTCGTCTAGAGGGCAATTTGAATGCCTATAGTTATCTGTCAATCGTAGCGGACCAGGTGCACCCGTACATGCTCACGATGTTCCTCCAATGTGATTGTGTTCCAGCAGGACAATGCACCCTGGCACAAGGCACGTCTCCTTCTGGATTGGTTCGAGGAACACGCTACTGACTTTCGAGTGCTCCCCTGGCCCGCTACTTCGCCGGGTATCAATACAATTGAACATCTGTGGGAGCACCTTGATCGCAATATACGGCAGCTAGACCCTTCACCTATGACTTTCGAAGCTCTGTGGACTGCGCTTCAAGCGGAATGGACTACCATACCATCGGACACATATCGCGCACTTCTTGTGTCCATGCCACGACTTCTATCAGCAGTTATAGCGGCGAAGGGTGGCTGCTTCCATTATTAACAGATGGTCATAATTCAGTGATATGACAGTGTATTTGAGAAGTAAAGAAAGATTGTGATTCTTTATTTTTGATTTCCTTGTAAGACTCAATTGGTATGTTATTATATAAAATATTGTGTAATTGACCAAAAAGTCATAATTTCTAAAGTATAATAAAGATTTAATACTGCTGAAAAAGTTTTCTTTGTGTCAATTGTAAACAATAATCGTAATCGTCATTCAGGGAACGCGACCGTCATTTCCGGGAACGTCGGAAAAAGGGAAAATAAATCAACATTAGTTTATTTATCTTAAATTGTTTGGACATAAATAAATAGATACATTATTGCCCCTTTGCATCATAATCTGAATTGAATATACAGGCTCATAATACAAAAAATAAATTAAAGTTTCGTTTGTGAATTCACATCCAACACGATATCACGATAAATACTCGTAAAAATCCATATTTCAAAGTTTAAATATTTTGATCAAAAATATTATCTAATTGAGAACTGCGTTTTGCTTTACTTTTTTAAAAGGAATAATAAATTAAATTACTTACATAATATTTTATACAATTTCAAAAAACGTTCCCGAAATGATAATATTTACTTCCATTTCTGTTATTTTATGCCATAACTAAAAAATAAACAGGTTTTTTGCGTGCCCCTTTTCAGAACCATTAGAAAACACAACACACTATCTATGTGAATTATAAACTAATTTTCTAATGCAAGTTTACTTTTTCAAAAAATTGAAAATGCTCACCTCTTTGATTTTGAGCCATATACTAAATAATTGGGGTCTACAGGCAGTGACTTAAATACAGAGCAATTTAATAAGAAAGTATAATCAGGAAAATTTACAGAGTTAGGCAGGCCTGGGAGGCATGATCCGATGTCTGAAAAAAACTGGAGGCCTCGTCTCGTTATCGCTGCTGAATACTTTTCGAAATGCCCTTCCTCCCCTAGGGACCCTGCTTATACAGGGTGTCTCAGAATTCATTGTACAAACTTCTAGGGGAGTTAGTATGGGTGATTCTAAGAAAAAAAGTTCATATGAACATGGGTCCGAATTTGAACGATAACTGAGATATGAACAGAAATAAAAATGCCGCCACCAAGAACAACAAGTTAATAACTCAGGTTCTGTAAAGCCTAGATTAATGAAATTTGGGGAAATAACAGGGTACATAAGACTGTGTATACCGTTAAAATTTGATTGAATTCCAACAAGAAGTTTCCGAGTTACTCATTCAACATCATAACACGTGCTCACTTGTGAGTACTAACTAGCACTTGTTACAATTTTTACTGTGTAACTCGGAAAAATCTTGTTGGAATTCAATCAAATTTTAATGGTACACACAGTCTTATGTACCCTGTTATTCCCCCAAATTTCATTAATCTAGGCTTTACAGAATCTGAGTTATTAACTTGTTGATCTTGGTGGCAGCATTTTTATTTCTGTTCATATTTCAGTTATCGTTCAAATTCAGACCCATGTTCATATGAACTTTTTTGCTTAGAATCACCCATACTAAAGCCCCTAGAAGTTTGTACAATGAATTCTGAGCACCCTGTATACCCAGCAAAGAATTCCCATCCACTACCGCGTGCAAGTGCGCTCGTGATTGGCTGCTGCCCAATCCAACCGTGGATCTTCCCTGGAGTCTCTGACGGAAAATACTCACAACATGGTTGACTCGCTACGTGATAACATGGGATCTGCAGACCACGTGGAGGGGGCGTGAGGCGAACAACGTACAACATGTTGTAATTGACGCATGTCACAACTTGCCCTCCCTATTTGGATGTCCGAAATATTTGTTGAGGTACTTGGATGTCACTGCTATTCGTCACTTGTCGCCCTTCGTGAAGTTGCCGATAGTTGATTCTCGTTCGTTGTCCAAGTTGATACAGCCCCTGATCCCGACTGTAATTGTCTCAGTTCTGCTGATCCTCATGTGGGGTTCTCCTATTAGTGACCGGCTGAAGGTTTGGATCTCCATTGATTCCGTTGACAATGGGAGCCCCATCTTCTTCTTCCTTGTCATCCTCTACATTGACAGGTGTTGATGGTCTCTTGGTCCTGGTCTTGCGCACGTTTTCCCCAGAGCATATGTCGGTTGGACATACTTCAAACAAGTATGCAATACACTATGAAAGAGCTTATACTATATGTATTTTAATATTTGCAGTTTAATAATGAACTGAGTGAGGATGATTCTGGCTGGCATGTCAAGTTTGTGGACATGTAAATGATTGAAAATAATCTGGAGTTTGCATGTTACATAATGTCGAGTGACAATGTTAATTCTGCCCATCAGGTTGTATAAATGAGAACACTATACGAATTGACAACCCACAAAACAAGGACGTGAAAGCTGAGGTAAATAAATAGAGCTCTGGCATCGTTGTGTGGAGATAGTAGCAGTTTTAACGGATTGCCTGGAAATCTTCTATTATGGCACCATTAGAGGTGAGAATTTTTGAAGTGTCTATGGAATTCTGTCTATCCATTACTGCTTCAAGATCTAAGATGCTAAAGTCAACACCAACTAACCTTAGAGCCCAATTACTTAGTTCCTGGAGGAACAATACACTCTGCGCTTATACAGTTAATAAAAAATTAGTCCTCTGCATAAAATGGTTGTGATTGGTCAAGCTGGTTTTTCAAATGTGATGTCACATTTTGTCTTAAGCAAATGAAACGAGGATAGGACATTTGCCCCGACTGTTTATACTGCTTCAGCATCCTTCATGTTCAGAATGTATTAATAATTATAAAAGTATTATACAAACTGATCACATACCGGAAATTATATTTTGATTAAGTAAAAATTAAATAATAATACTAGAGTGTGAAAATTAAATAATAACTTAAATACTGCTCTCTGTTGCAGCCAATAATTCACTTTTGCTAATTGATTCGTGGTCCGGTCAAAGAGGTATTTCTATGTTCGATGATATTTTTCGGAAAGTACAGAAAACTATTAATATGAAAATAATCCCACCGAAAGCCACAAAATACATTCAGCCTTTGAATGTCCACTTTTTTTTGCAGATGAAACTGATTATTCGAAAAAAATATGAAAAATTAATTATTATTGAATATTAATTATAAATGCTTGGTTTGGTATAAAATGGCTGGTTAAAAACATTATGCAATCGCAAAAGAGTGCGACCAAATTTTTTTCCACCTGGACTATAAATTATTATCTGTTCTCTATCAGATTCTTTACTTTTTATGGAAAAAGCCGGGGTGCCGATCACGTACTTCCCTTGTTAATAAAAATTTAATTTTCTGTGTGGGATCAATGTCTGTAATACTCCTTCAAGTTCAGAATGAAATTAATAACTCTATAAAAGTATTACGGGAGTGCATTTATTCACAGCAAACAAACCGGTGACGTCACTAATTCCAAGGAGGTTGCTAAAACCCAAAGCACTAGCTGACCAGCATAACACACAGGAGCCCGCGAGACTACGAGGGCGCCGGACGGCAATAAGTTAGGCCATTGCCGTATATTTTAGCTCTTGTACCTTGAAGTGTACAAGTTACTTCGTGCGTTGGTTTATGTAAACGGGTTCAAAGGCGCATGTTTACGTAAACGTTGAGGAAAACTTAAGCTAAGAAACCAAATACAAATTGTAAACCTCAACAAAATCTAATTATTAAAATAAAAGTTTTCCACGTCGGCTACTGTATTAATTACATGGCAATTAAATCATTACTTAAATTACCAAAATGTCATTTAACGTATCTGATCCATAAAACAATATCATTAGCAACAGATGAAAACGTTATTATTTTAATTTAAAATTATTGAGATAGATATTTGTAGATAATCGGAAATAAATGATGGTAGGAAGGTCCTTTATTGAGAGTACAATTTGCCGTGAAAATAAAATTGTGTTATTAAAGCATAACCTAGCGCTTTGGAAAATAACTATCCCTGTATCCATTTTAAAATGTTTTTTAACCTATCTTTTATAATATCCAATCTTTAAGTTGATAAAACATTATTGTACATTAATTATTATTAATATTGTATAAAACTTCATATTTCTTTAAATTAGTATGTTTTTGAGTGCATATGAATTTTAAATCCTGAAATTAACAAGAATTTTTTTAAGAAATTACTAAGAAACTGGGCTATCAAACGCGTCACCGAATAAAATATACAAATAATTAAAGTAGCAGAAGAATGGAGCTACTAATTGGTTTCACAATGTCCGTCTGTCCGTCCCCTTCATAATTTCCACATTTTCTGATGTAGAAGGTTGAAATTACGGAATGTAGCACCTTCACTTTATTTAGTTTGGTTTTGATTAGCCCACTGGGTTCGGAGTTTCGGGGGTGGAAATTAGAGGAGATCAAAAGGTCTACGTGTATTTATGCATATAAAGGCGTGAAACTCGGTATGCAGATTCCTCTAGGCAAGATCTACATAACTATGAAGTTTGGGCCAAATTGTCCCAGTGGTGTAGGAATTTTGGGGGCGGCAGTCACTTGGTCTTTAGAAGTATGGCATCATATCGAAAATGATGAGAAATGAAAGAAGATAGATCTGTCTTATATTTTCTAAATACTACGTTTGAGATAATCAATTTTTTATTAAAAAAAACTGGGAGTTAAAAATTGCAGATAAAAGGGTAAAAATAATGACCTTAGGGCCTCCTCTACTTTCCTATACCCTCACAGGAGGATTAATTTCTTGTTCTTTATAAATTCTATTCTGGTATTTATCATTTGAGTTAATGACTAGTGTTTTTCTCTTATTTGTTTGTGATACCATTAAAAGGTGTCTTTTAAAAATAATTTTTTAACTTAAAACTTTATTTCTCCACATTAATTTTGAAACTTTTGAATTTATTAATTGATTAAGGGAATATTTTCCTTAAAAGTTTTTTATTACGATTGTCTGTACTTAAATAAGACTCTATATATGTTCAATATCTCCGATCGTCTCTCCCGTTCATCCGTTCTTGATCTAACCATTCTTAAGCATAGTCTATGGCTTTATCCTTATATGTATACAAAATATTAATCCTCCCGAGGAAGGAAAGTAGCGGAAGCCCTGAGTTCATCTATTTTTACTTCATCATTTGTACTTTTTAACCCTCCCCCCAATTTTTTTTTTTTTTAAATTGATTTTTTTCTATCTTAAATTGCTCCTATTTTTGATAATTTATATATTATTACAGTTACTTGGGTATTTTGAAGAATTATTTTTATTTTAAAAATTAAATTTTATAGAGGTGTACAATTTGTATTTGGTTTCTATGCTTAAGGTTTCCTCAACCTTTACATAAACATGCGCTTTTGAACTCTTACGCGAAGTTACTTGTACACCTCAAGGTACAAGAGTTAAAACATACGGCAATGGCCTGACTGACTGCCACCCAGCGCCGGCGTGATCTCCCCGTTTTGCTCTGTGTATTATGCTGGTCAGCTAGTAGTGCGGGTTTTAGCAACCTCCTTGGAATTGGCGACGTCACCGGTTTGTTTGCTGTGAATAAATGCACTCCCAAGTATTACAGAAATTGATCACATACAGGAAATTAAATTTTTATATTGTTTTATTATTATATCTCTTCAAACTGGTGTCAACAATTTGTAAAACTAGTTGTTTGGTCTAACAAGCAAGCAATTAGTATAACAATCGTCCCTCCACAAATAATGAAAATGTTCTGTAATGCAATGTTTTATACACATATTCATTCCACAATGAGCACACTGAATGAACGAAAGTTGACAGCAAACTTCACAATTTTTACTGTTTATGGTTGAAAACAGCATCTGACTAGCGTTTTCAAAACATTCCGGATAAACACCAACTTAATCTTTTTAAATGCATATGCAATCATATTTTCGAATCTGAGTGATGATAACTGATTGAAAACGAACGATATTACTTTGATAACTAAAATTCTTCTGTTTTCTTAGAAACATATTCAATAATAATTAATTTTTCATATATTTTTCGAATAATCAGTGTCATCTGCAAAAAAAAGTAGACATCCAAAGGCTGAATGTATTTTGTGGCTTTCGGTGGGATTATTTTCACATTAACAGTTTTCTGTGCTTTCCGAAAAATAACATCGAACATAGAAATATCTCCTTCAACAGGATCATAAATCAATTAGCAAAAGTGAATTATTGGCTGCAACAGGGAGCAATATTTATGTTAATTATTTAATTTTTACACTCTAGTATTATTATTTAATTTTTACTTAATCAAAATTTAACTTCCTGTATGTGATAAGTGTGTATATAATACTTTTACAGTTATTAATTATATTCTGAACATGAAGGATACTGAAGCAGTATATGCAGCTAGGAGCAAATGTCTGGTGGGGCAAATGCCCATTGGGGTAAATGTCTGGATACCAAATGAAACATGTGTAAACTTGATAATAAATAAAACACTCTTTCACCACAACAAGATTAAAAAAGGAAAAAATACAACTGTAACCTGGAAGCGCTTTTCAAGGGCGAGGCTCTCATCATTCAGCAGGGGATCCAAGGAGTACAACGGACAAAACCGATAGAACCGACTTGAAACTCGAAAAAACGAGTATATATAGTGATTTGACTAGCAATTTAGACCAATCAGAAAAATCACTAGGAAGACACAGTAAAATGAAAAGATTTTAGTGATTGGAAAATTGAGTCCACCATTGGATTAAGGAAGAGTCACCAATGGGACCCAGGTCTGAATTTAGTAACAACTCAAGATTAGTTTTTTTGTATTGCCATGCTCTCAAAAGCATCCAGTAGTCGTTGTTTATTTATTGATTTTAACAATTTTAAATTATTTATGGGAATGTCATGTCCGTTATCAATTGAATGCTTCACTATGCAGAGAGGGTGCTTCTTCCGAATTTTCTGTGGGCCAGATGTTCCTTAAACCAGGTTATCACACTGCAAGACGTTTGACCATTGTAAACTTTTAGCACTGGGGGCATTGAACCTTGCGTCATTGATTATTATAACCCCAATTTACCTAAGTTATATGCTTTACCGAAATTGAATAAACTTGGAAATAAAATGTTTATTACTAACACCACTTTACCTAGTTATATGTGATCATATCTGATATAGATTTCCCTACATACCCCATTTCAAAGTTCTTAGCCAAATATTTTAAAACCCTTAAAATTTCCGAATTTGATAGTTAAATAAGCAATAGCATAGAATCAGTTAAAAAACTTAAGAATAGAGAAATTAAGGAAGGAGAAATTTTAGTTTCTTTCGACATCGTTTCACTCTTTCCTAGTGTCCCTATTCCCAAAACACTTAACTTCCTCATTGAAATTCTTGTTAAAAATAAGATTCCACAAAACAAGATTGATGAATGTCTTAGACTCACCAAAATTTGTGTCAATAATAATATTTTCCAATATAATGGTCAAGTTTATAGAATGAGGTCACTCCTATGGGGTCATGCCTCAGCCCAATCTTAGCCAATATTTTTCTTAAGAGCATTGAAAACATTTTTAAAAACTCAGGTAATTTTTTCCCCAATGTCTGGTATCGATACGTGGACGATATTTTCACCATATTTGACACCAATGCGTGCGATTTAAATAATTTCATCGAACTTATTAATAGCTTCTATCCTACAATAAAATTCACTTTTGAAAAAAGAAGAGAAAAGTAAATTACCTTTCTTAGATATTATGATCATAAGGAATATAAGGAATAATAACTCCTTGTCGTTCAATTCGTTCAATGTCTTTCACAAACCTACAAACCAACTGAATTATATCCCGATTGATTCCAGTCATCCATGGAACCAAAAAGTCTCTACGTTTATTTCAATGATTGACAGAGCCATTAATTTATCCCTAAGTAAGACTGTTTTTAATAGAGAAATTTCCCAGATTAAAAGAATTGCTTGAAAGAATGGCTACAACTATTGGTGACGTTTTGAGAAAAAGAAAATTTAAAAAGTTTACATCGGACATCACTACCCTAAACGTGGTTAAAGAGAAGAAAAAGACTATCTCTTTGCCAAATAATAAGCATCTCATTAAAGGACTTAACTTTTTTTAATAAGCTCTTAAACCACACAATTTTTGTTTGTCTTTCACCAACCCAAATCAAATCAGATTTTTATTAAATAATCCTAAGGACAAAATACCCCATCTTCAGAAGTCGGGAATTTACGAGGTTCAATGCCCCCAGTGCCCAAAAGTTTACAAAGGTCAAACGTCTCGCAGTGTGATAACCCGGTTTAAGGAACATCTGGCCCACAGAAAATTCGGAAGAAGCACCCTCTCTGCATAGTGAAGAATTCAATTGATAACGGACATGACATTTCCATAAATAATTTAAAATTGTTAAAATAAATAAATAAAAAACGACTACTGGATGCTTTTGAGAAAATGCATCTTGACTTGTTACTAAATTCAGACCTGGGTCCCATTGGTGACTCTTCCTTAATCCAATGGTGGACTCAATTTTCCAATCACTAAAATCTTTTCATTTTACTGTGTCTTCCTAGTGATTTTTCTGATTGGTCTAAATTGCTAGTCAAATCGCTATACAGGGTGATTTACATCGAATGTAAAATACTTAAAGGGGGTATTATAGAGGTTAAGATAAACACAAAACGTCCTATGAACATGGGTTCAAATATGAACGATAACTGAGATATGAACAGAAATAAAAATGCCACCACCAAGATCAACAAGTTATAATAACTCAGATTCTGTAAAGCCTAGATTAATGAAATTTGGAGGAATAACAGAGTACATAAGACTGTGTATACCTTTAAAATTTGATCTAATTCTAACAAGAAGTTTCCAAGTTACTCATTCAACATCATAATACATACGTGTTCACTTGTGAGTACTAACTAGCACTTGTCACAATTTTGACTGTGTAACTCGGAAACTTCTCGTTGGAATTCAATCAAATTTTAACGGTTTAAAATTTTTAACGGTATATATTTTTTCGAGTTTCAAGTCAGTTCTTTCGGTTTTGTCCGTTGTACTCCTTGGATCCCCTGCTGAATGATGAGAGCCTCGCCCTTGAAAGGCGCTTCCAGATGAAGGTTGTATTTTTCCTTTTTTAATCTTGTTGTGGTGAAAGAGTGTTTTATTTATTATCATTACTATTATCCACATTTTTTCTTTTCTTTTTCCTGGTTTATTTTCACAATTATATTTCTCTTATACATTTTTGTGTCTTTATTCTGGAAAATTGTTTAATTAATGTGTAAACTTGTTTCAATTTAGTTTTCAAATGAATGCAAAGTGATGCTTATCATGAAGGATCAATGAACTGCAAACTGTAATAGATCCAATTCCTAGGTTAGCTGGCGGCGATTATATCATGCAGTGGCAAAAGGATAGATTGAAACATTTCGTCCAACCATCCCCAGCCACACTATGATCGTTGCTTTTGAGGATGGTTGGATAAAATGTTCCTGGGTTGATAGATTGGTAAGCACAAGCTATGGAATGGTCTGCTCTATCCTTGGATTTGATCCTATTAATTTTGTTTTGGGATACTTAAAGCATTCAAAATATAAGAAAACCTTTGTATTGTAATTGTCATGGAATTCAATAAAACTCCACTGGAAATGTATCAGCATGTGAATGTCCATTTACATCTCCAGACCTATTTTGACCAAGACAGCCATTTTGATTGACTATGCTATGGACAACAGGAAATGATTCATTAAATGGCTATTCTCTCTTGGTATTACACAACAATTTAATTAAAAAAATTGTCATGAGTTATGGCATACCAGTCTCTCAATCGTTGTATATATAATTTCAATCCAACCTATATATACGTATAAATCTTATAATTATAATAACTTTTATAAAATTTTAAATAAAAAATATAAATATAATTTTAAATAAAAGATATAAAATTTTAATAAAAAACGTTTTTGTTAAACATACTTTATAAATGAAGGTTAACACAGACATTAACCAAGAGTGCCGGGCATAAGGTTCTAGATACCAGAGGCTGTAGGATGGTTGCTGGATCTCAGAGTTGCAGCGTTGCGGCGAAGGACAATATTGCAGTAGTGGAAGGCATGTACCGAGAAGCATATTACCCATTTTGAAATTGTGATCTAAAACCTGTTTTATAGAAAATCAGAAAAATGTTTATTCTTATGTGCAGCAGTTGTTAACTATTATTTTGAAAATTAATTGATATAAATAATTTCATACAAACAAAAAATATATTTAAGATACACACAGTCTTTTTTAAGATTTACAGGATGATCAGAAAGACTCTCCTGATAAATAAACTTAATAAAACAAAACTACATTATAGTCAACATGCTTAACAAAACTACAAGGATCATTCAAGGTTGGGCCAGACATTTGTTTTTATAAAATCAAGAAATGACTGTAGCACATTATACTTTTCGCAAAACATTACGTAATCCTTTTTGAGTATCTCTCATTTACACATTTGATGCATGTGCAGCAGTGGTTTACGGAAGGAATGCACTCATGTAGAGCTGGTTTGGACACCCATGCACTACTGACCCACGCCAAGACCGCCGAATCGTACGAGAAGCTTTGAGTAACTGTACGTCATCCACAGCAGAGATAAGAACCAGACTGGCACCAGCTTTGTCAAGATGGACCATTTGGTAACGTTTGCTAGCTGCAGGACTGCAGGCACAGATCCCTCTAGCCAGACTCCCACTTCTGCAAGAACAATGTGCTGCACTGTTGCAGTGCTGCAGCGAAAGAGCCGACTGGAGGGCTGAATGGAGGTCTGTGGTCTTTAGTGATGAGAGCAGATTCTGCTGGAGCACCAGTGATGGATGTGTAAGTGTGTGTGGTGAAGAGCAACAGAGCGCCATCTTCCACAGTACATCCGTCTACAGAACACAGGTCCAACCCCTGGGTTAATGGTGTGGGGTTATCGTTATCTGGTCCAACTCCTTCGAGGGAGTTTTGCGCCATCCCTATATCTTAACTACTGCTGTATGATGGTCGCAGCAGCCGGGACCGACGACTTTACGTGCCCTCTGAAGCATTGGGGGAGATGGAAATTTCCAGGTGGTCACCCAACCTGTGATTAGCCACGCCCAAGGTTGCTTAACTCCACCACTGCATTGAGCACGGCGAGACAACTGGGGTAGGGTGCATTCAGTTAAAACTCGCAACCGCCCTTAAGTGTTTGTGGATGGAACATTGAAGAGCATTCGGTACGTCCAGCATGTTCAGAGGGGGAAGCAAAATAAATAGAATTTAATGGGTGGTACTTTAAAAGAAAGAACCCCAAAACTTAAAGAGTAAACGTGGCTCGTTAAAAGACTTTTATTTTGGTTTAAAAAATTGCGATATTTATTTATAAAATACAAAAATTCTGTACAAAAGAATGTTCTATACAATATGATTTAATTGAGGAATAGGCATTGCGATCTCAATTACAAAAGAAAATATTTCACGGAATAAAATAAAGAAATACTAAATGTACATTAAATACAGCAAAACACTGTAATGAGAAATATTAATCGCTACATTGAGCGAATTGAAATTAAATATAAAAAAAATTGAGACAGACCAATTCCTTATAAAGAATAAGGAAAAGAAATTTCAAAATTCCCATTTAATGTCTAAAGAAAGACTGCGAAATCATAATTAATTATTCATGGGAAATAAGAATTGAAATGTGCAGCACGGCGTCCCTTATGCGCTTTGCTGTGGTACCAGAAGGCTAAATCGTCAGCGAATATACTTTTCCCTATCAAAGGGGGCACGCTAGAGAAGACATCTCTGGTATAGATGTTAAACAAAGTAGGGCTGAGTATGGATCCTTGTGGGAGGCCACGATTTTGATACGTCCAGATGGTACAGCTGGGTAGTTCATCCCAACCCTTCTTTTTCTGAGGAAAGACATAATCCAAATGACTAGCCTCCTAGGGATGTTGACATCAATAAGTTTGTTAAATAATACGTTGTGCGCTACAGAGTCGAACGCCTTGTTAATGTCTAAGAAAACGACACCTATGTTCTCGCCTCTTTCTTTAGCCTCATAGATTGAGTCCAGTAAATTAAGCATCGAGAAAGTATGGTTACGCCCCTTACGAAACCCCAAGCAATAATCTGGGAGCACATTGTTAACTTCCAAAAAATGTTGGCGTCTGTTGTTAATTGCTCTTTCAAAAGTTTTGATCATACATGAAGTGAGAGCGATGGGTCTAAAACTGACAGGCGATGAGGCAGGTTTTCCGGGCTTTAAAACGGGATAAATGATAGATTCCTTCCATTGAGACGGGATGATACCTGTTTTCCAAGAAATATTAAGAGTTTCGAGCAGTATCGATACTTGGCCTTCCCCAAGTTTCTTAAAGGTGGGGTTGACCAGCCCATCAGGACCTGGGGCAGATTGTTTTGCGCTGAATGCCGAAAGTAGTGCCGCTTCATTGAAAGGCTGTTCCTAGCATGAGAGCTGGTCTGGTGTCCTATAAGAGGCAGGGAGAGGCCGAGGCTAAGGCAAATTTTGGAGCTGTCTTGGGCCCACAACCACTTGAAGAATTTTCGCCGCAGACGCTCTGGGGTCAAGAAGGTTCCCATCGTCACCTCTGACGAGCAGTATAGGAAGAGAAGGGCGTCTTTGGAAGATTTTTAGAGCCTTCCAAACATTATTTGGTTTGTTGCTTTGAATGAAGTTCTTCCTAAATAGTCTTCTGTATTTTTTTAGAGTGCATTTACACAGGGCCTTAGATTTTCTTAATGTAAGCCAACAATAGTTACACCTGCACTTGAGGAAGGTTCTTTTGGCGCTGTTTCACTGCCAAGTGGCTGCCTCGCAGGTGGAGATCCACCAGCAGGGCCTTGGCGGGGGAGATCTGGGGGGAACAGTATCCCCTTTTAGCCTATCTTGAAATAACTTCAGTAGTGCTAAGACGTCGCGAGATCTAGGGTAACACTGTTTAAAAGGGGACTCAGCACTAGGTGGGGCGGTCACAGAGGGCGGATGGAGACATAGTCGAGAAAGGCCGGGAGGGCCGGAGGAACGATGATCTTTGCCATTTATTGATATACGAAGACGGATGGGAGAGTGGTCACTACCATACGTTCCAGGCACAATTTCAAGGAAAGGGCACGATGACGAAACTATAGCCAAGTCTAAATTAGAAGATGACCACTCTGGTCTTGATGGGAGATACGTGTGGCTGGGGGTAAACAAAATATTAAAATTGTTACTTAGTTGTAGGTCCTCGAGGTAACGACCATTTAGGTTGTAAGAATCACAGCCCCACACGGGACTCTTCGCGTTAAAATCGCCTATAGCTACGAATGGAGGAGTAGAAGAATCAAACAAGTTCGACCACAAGTCTCTTTTTAAATATCCAGGGACATATACACTGTATAGGTGTAACCAATACTCCTGGACATATAAGACGAGATCAATGATGGCTAAGTTTTCGTAGTGTCGTGCTGAGTGTATGTAGTGGGGAACAAAGGGTTTAACTGACACTAAGTTTCCACCACCGTGTGTGTCTCTGTTGTTGACGTAAGTGAGCGATTTTCGGAAGTTAATTTTCGAGTCCTGGTTCAAAAAGGTTTCGCAAAGAGTCAATATATGGGCTTTTTCTTTAAGGAGGGCAACATCCTCCCAGTTCGACATTAGACCTCGAATGTTCCAGTGCAGAACGTCCAGGTAATTAATGTTGGGGCGGGCCATTGCTGGAGAACAAGGCGAACCAGTTTCGCCACCGGTTGGCTGTGTCAGTGAGCCACGCAGGCGGGTAAGGCAAGCAGGACTCCATAGCTCTGAAGGTCTTATCCAAATCTTTGGGATCACTCAGTTTATTAGAAGAGCAGTGATGAACAATTTGAGAGTATTTCCCACCAATTGGTCCAGTGTTTGATTCCCCAATGCGGAAAATTGAGAATTATCAGCAGGAGCAATTCGGTTGGCAATCATATCTGTGATTAAATCGTCGTTAAACAGTGAGTCGTTTAGAGGGGAAGCAGCATTAGAAGCAGTGAAATGAGCAGGTAGAGATATCGCATTCAACATTGGGGAAGGAAGAGTACCAGCAGGTGATTGACAGATCGGGGAGTGATATGAGAAAATCGGCGAGAGATCCTCGCGTCCGCATGTCGAGCAAGTTACATTAGTAAGGCTCCTTCGGTCCGGTTCCAGAGCCACATCATTGTTTTTATTTTTATTTGAGGTTACCGCAGGTGAAGGTGAGGGGTTGCTCGTGAAGGAGCATTGAGGGGCCAATTGATCCAAGCTGGACACTTCTGTGTATGACCTGTGACCAGGGGCTTCATTACCCAGCTCCATGTCCACTAGTTTTTTAGCATCATAATAAGAAATGTAGAGAGATGTCATTTTGCTGCGAATCGAAGACTCGTATTGGAATCTACAACAGCCCCTACAATACGACGAGTGGCTGCCCCTGCAATTGGCACAGGCAGAGCTCGTCGAGGTGCACGCATCTCTATTGTGTTCGGGGAATAAACATTTTGAGCAGCAAGGTAAGCTGGAGCACCTTTGCTTTGTGTGCCCCAACTTGTGGCACATGATACATTGCATCGATCTCGGCGGGGGCCGAGAGACAGCAAAAATTTCGTTCTCGAATCTTAACTTGTCCGGGGGGTTCGGGACAGTGAAATAGACAAGAATTTTGCCATAGAGAGCACCGTCATAAAGGGGAGCAAAATGTTTTATGTCAGAAATGTAGGAACCTACGTCCGCTTGGCTTTGACGATCAGTTAGAGTAACTGAGCAACGGATTCCGTAAATGTATCCTACTGATGTGGTGAGAAATTCAGGAGTTTCATATGTCAAGTTATATACTCCTATGTTCGAGAATTTCAAACAGTTGAAGGCTTGGGAACTTCGAAACGAACTTAACTAGGAATTTTCCCGAGCTCAGCCTAGAAACCATAGGCGATACACCAGTTAGCAAAGCTAAAATCTTTCGGAAGAGGCCTGGAGAAATAAATTCACTCTGCTCGTCCGAGAAACCTTTTATATTCTTTTGTGCTTCCTTGAGCAGGCCACTATCACCGGCTCGAAAAACAGAAACCAAAAGCCACGGGCGGGCTGCCGAGTTTAACATGTCTTGGACATCAATCTGAGGCACGTTGTTTACGTTAGAAGTGCTGGGTATATCAGCTCTTTGCGATGTGAAATGCTGAGGAGGTCGCGCTGCTTGCTCAGCAGCAGTCGGATTAGTTATGGACGATTGTGAAGAGGAGAGGTCAGCCTGGTTAGTAGACTCATTTATTTGCGCAGAGCAGATATCCTTATCTTCCTTATCGCTTTTATTTCCTTTATTTCCTTTATTTTTACTTTTTTGGTCGCTTTTTCCACTTTTGTTAGAATGATCATTTTTTTTCTTTTTCTTATTCTTAGGTACATCAGACTTCAATGTTTGCGAGAAGTCGGACGTATCCATAGCGTCGCTGTCAACGACCCTAACGGGTCTGGATTTATTCCTCGCACGCTTCCCCGGCAAGGGATGGCCACCTAATTGCTTCTCCCCCTCCGTGTCTCCTGCTGAAGAGGAGCGTCAGCCGCAGAAGGGGGGGGGGGGGGGATTCCCCATCGCAGCGAAGTGAAGCTCCGCCGAGAGGTTTAGGCGTCTTCTTTGTAGACAACTTCAGAATGTCGGAGAGGAGAGAGATTAAAGAAAGCAAGAAATAAATGTTAAGAGATCAGGAAAGGTTTCCGGAAGAGAACTTGAAACGCCGATTTTATTAACTCTATGGTTTATCTTAGAAGAACGAAGTTACTAGCAATCTCGAAAAGATCACTTTTTTTCTTAGCAGACAGCACGACTAGTCGAACCGTCGACTGCCATCTTTTCAACCAATTTGAAAACTTAATGCTTGATGAACAGATACATTTTGTCTCCAATTCTTTAACCATACACATTTTTCTCATGAAATCTTGTTGAAGCATGCTATCGATTCTAATAAGTTTTCCATAAAGATTGTTAAATTTTTCTTCAAATCCAACAATAACAATGATGAATGATTAAAAGCCAAACATTTGGAACAACACCATTCCTTTCATCAATACCTTCAAGATACTAGTTTAGAAATAGAAGAAGCATATAAAGACCTTTTGAGTCAATAATTTGACATATTTCAATAAAGAATCTTTTTTTATACATAAAATCTAGAGATTTGAAATTACCAGTAACAGTGAGAATCTCTGTTAAACAAAGATGTTAAAATTTGAAAACCTGAAGACCTTTTCACATTTGGTAATATAGTTATTGAATATACACTTTAGTATACACTGAGTTAGCAAAACTCATGGGATAGCAAGCACATTGATTGATGGGCATGGCTCACGAATTCTGGGAATGGACCATTAAACGTTGTGGGAAGAACTTGGATAAGTGATTAATCAGAAATGGCACGTAGTCGCGAGTTGACGTCTTTTGAACGGGGTATGATAGTAGGTGCCCGACGCATGGGATGTTCCATTTCGGCAGTGGTGCAGGAATTTGGCTTTCCCTGCTCAACTGTCTCCAGGGTGTATCGGGAATGGCTGGATGAAGGCATCACAGTCCACAACAGGCACCATACCGGGCGTCCAGCTGCCCTGAATGATCGTGACCGGTGTCACCTGGGACGAATGATTCAGAGAGACAGGAGCGCAACAGTGCAGCAAATCACAGACCAGTTCAATACTGGCCGCACTAGAAACGTCTCTCGGTGGACAATCCGTCGGAATCTGCATGCCCTCGGGTTTGGCAGCCGTCGCACTACACGGGTGCCAATGCTTACCCAGCGTCATTGGACACTCCGGCGTGCATTTGCCACCAACCATCTTGGCTGGACTCTGCAACAGTGGCGTAACGTCATATGGTCAGATGAGTCACGATATCAACTGTACCACGCTGATGGGAGGCACCGTATGTGGCGCAGACCTCACGAAACGATGGATCCCGCATGCCAACAGGTGGTGGTGCAGGGTGGTGGGGCGTCAGTGATGGTCTGGGGTGCATTTTCCTGGTTTGGAATGGGCCCTCTGGTTATCCTGGACCAAACGTTGAATGGTCCACGATATCGTCAACTCATCGGAGACCATCTGCACCAGTTTTTGACATTTCAACATCCTGACGACGTAGCAGTCTTTAAAGATGACAATGCTCCACCACATAGCTCCAATGTCGTCCGCGAATGGTTCGAGGAGCATGCAGGAGAGGTCCAACGACTGAGCTGGCCAGCCCGGAGCCCTGACATGAATCCCATCGAGCATATCTGGGATGCTGTTGAAGTCAGGCTCCGGGCACTGGATCATCCGACCACGAACGGGCAGCAACTATCTTCGGCTCTGCAGACTATCTGGTGTCAACTGCCTCCAGAAGTGTACCAGGGATTTGCAGACTCACTACCACGCCGTATTGCTGCACTCCACGGGGCCAGAGGTGGCCCGACCAGATATTAAGTAACTATCCCATGAATTTTGCTAACTCAGTGTATGCACTGTATCAAATGATAGAAAGAGTTTCCTGATCCTATTTACTGGATATGGCTGTAAAATTCCTGCAAGATATTATATCTCACAAGCTTTCCTGGTAACAACATTATTATCAGATATTAATGATGACACTACAAAGTCAGGGTTTTCAACTTCCTTAATTACATGTAATAACAGAATACTAATTAGATTTAACTTAGATATAATCCTGAATTGCATGATACTCTAAAACATGCTTGAAACCATTAACACTTAGAGAGTTTCAGTAATATCAGAAGTATCATTCCTGCAAAGACTGCATATTGAGTCTCCTTTGTATTCTAAATGGGTCTCAATGTTTATTTCATCAAAGAGAAATATTTAAAATCAGTTCATTATCTTTCAAATAGTGTTTTTTAACTTTTAGTTACTGCACCATAGCATCTACAGTGAAAGCATTTAGATCAAACTTGCTAATTAGCTTCAGCAAGCAATATGGATGTAGCAAACACATATAATTAGTTTTATGCAAAGCAACATATACTGAATGAATATGAAACAAAGCTGCTAACAAAACTGTATTGCCACTCAAGTTAAAAATTTAATATAAATCTAAAATTCTTCTTAAAAATTTAATTTGATTTGTTAAAAACTGCATCTGAGAATGATCTTCAATTGAAAAATCCTACAACAAATTAATTCTATTTTCCATTATAAACAGAAGCACTTTATTTGAATCCTCGTTATTAGAGTTTCAACATCCTCTAAGAGTACTCTGTCAAATGATTTTCTTTTTTCAGTTTTTAAGCAATTTAGGAGAATTTTATGCTCTGAAACTTCACAAAAATTTATTGAAACACTGAGGATCACTCATAACTGAGACTGGAGCAAGGATTATTGGAATGAATATTTAACATTTCCATTTTTCTCAATCCAAAGACAAGCTCCTTGGCCTGTAACTGCATTCTTAACATTTGAATTGTCAGTTATTTCCTAAGCTATGCAGAGATATATCATTCTCTTCTTGATATTTCTTGAGATCTTTAATCAAAATGTGTTGAGAGCTTTAGCCAAATTTTTTTTCTCAACATCACATAATCTTGAAGTTGAAACATCTCAGATATTGATAGTAAATTTTGGAAAATTTAAAGCACTGCACCAAGCTTCAGTTTAGGGTGTGCTTTAGTAGTAATTAGCCTTGATAGGTTGACTGGTATCCTACCAAGATAACACTTCAAGTCCAGATAATACATGCAGATTGATAGCAGCTACTCATAAGTTGTTTGTTACAGAAAAAACAAAGGAATTTATTATTACATGCGAAACATTTTTTTTTAATAAATATAAAATGCAATGTTTTTTCATTTGTTTTATTTAATTATTCGTGTCAGTAGCTGAATTTTGACAGCATTCAATTAAACAAAGGGAGAAGAAAACATGGGTTAATGAACAAAGATCATCAGTTGTCAATTTTCTGAGGCTGTCATAAATGTTCTTACCTAACTATAAGCTACTTTCTATATTTGAGATCTGTCATTTATGTTAATAAAAGTTTCATCATCTAATTATCTAGCATTTGTTGTATGCATTTCTTTCTTGTATAAATTTCATAGGAGCCAGAAACATATCTGCATGCATCACTGCTGCTAGTCAGATGAGACTTTTAAAATATAAATAAAATAATAGGGGGCATATAGAAAGGGGTATATAAAAGCTGAGTAATTTAACAATGCATCAGGAGATTTTACTTTTCAAGCAGCTTCAAAATTAAATATTAATTTTATAAAAGGTTTAACAATTTCTAGTTATCTCAGCATCCCATGGTTTACATGTAAAAGATATAAAAGTTTATATGTTCCTCCTTAACCCCTTGAGTCACTATTTTTTTATTTTTTTAAAAAAAAGCATTTTTTTTCCATTCATATAACTTCTGGTATTAAAAGAAACATTTCTATGTATTTATTATAATTTTTTGAAAAATATTAATACAGGGTGTTTCAAAATTATGTACAATAAATTTAGTGACATATTCTTCAGGTCAAAAGAAGACGTAAATGTTCTATAGCACTTTGTCTGGAAACAATTTGTTTGCGAGTAATCCAATATCATACAGTAGGGAAGCACGGTAGTTAGCGGACGATATTTTAGCAGTTCCAGCGTTTCGACCCAACACTAGGTTGAGTGGTTTGTTCCATTTAAACCTACTTTAGGGTTGTTCCATTAGTTGTGTACGGTTGTTTCCATTACTGTAGTTTCACTACTGTACATCCACTAGGAATATCAATTTCAGAACGTTTGCGTGCTTTGACATATGCATTACAATTTACGTAAAAAAAAAAGTCATGTACACGTATTCCAGTGCAGAATACACTGACATGCACCTAATGTCTGGTCTTGCGGACGGAAATGCTGTGGAAGCAAGAAGACTCTACCAAGAACACTTTCCGAATAGACGTTTGCCAAATAACCGAACATTTTTATCTGTCGACAGACATTTGAGGGAGAGTGGTTCCTTTGGCCATCAAACAGGACAAGGGCGGCCTGTAGCACATTCTCCGGAATAGGAGGATGTGATAATTGACATCATACATGATGAACCACAGACAAGCACCCGTCGTATTTCTTCCATGGTACACATTCCGCACTCATCTGTTTGGCGCATTCTTCACCGTCAGCTTTTGCATCCATACCACCTGCAACTGGTTCAGGCACTGAACCCAACGGACTATCCACACCGACAACGATTATGCCAATGGATACAACGTCGTCATGCTGCAGACCCTAGTTGTGTCAGCCAGATACTTTTCACGGATGAAGCAACCTTCACCCAGACAGGAATCGTAAATTCTCACAACCAGCACCATTGGGCAGATGCTAACGCGCATGTTACCAGAGCTCGAGCGCATCAAGAGCGTTTCTCCGTGAACATTTGGTGTGGAATTGTCGGAAATAACTTAATTGGCTCTTATGTGTTGCCGCCACGATTGACCGGGCGAACGTATCTTTTGTTTCTGCAGAATGCATTGCCAGAATTACTGGAAGATCTTTGAAGAATTACTCTTTTGATAAGATCTAACATGTGGTTCATGCATGATGGTACTCCAGCACATTTCAGCCATTTTGTGCGAGCACACCTTAATGCTGCATACACGAATCGGTGGATAGGTCGAGGTGGACTGGTAGCCTGGCCTGCAAGATCACCCGACCTTAATCCCTTGGACTTTTTCTGTGGGGTCATGTGAAAACGATCATCTATAGCACAGAAGTTTCTAACATTATGGATCTGCGACAACAAATTGAAAATGCATGCCAAACCGTTCATAATGCTGGCGACGAATTCTTCCATGACATCAGACAGTCGCTCATGCAACGAGCCGAAGCGTGCGTGCGAGCTGGTGGCGGGCACTTTGAACAATTCCTGTAATTTGGAGCCACGGGTTTAGTTGGCTGTATCGCGTAAATAAATCGTTTCCAGACAAAGTGCTATAGAACATTTTCGTCTTCTTTTGACCTGAAGAATATGTCACTAAATTTATTGTACATAATTTTGAAACACCCTGTATAAATATAAAAATGTATGAAAAAATTGACACCGTGATTCAATGGTTGTAATATTTCAAAAATTTTTTAATAGTCTTGTAAATACAATTAAGATAGAATAGAGTAATTATAATTAAATATATAGAATAAAAAGGCCAACTATCTATCAGATCACTTTATGTGAAAATATCTAAAGCAATTGTGCTCCTGTACTAAACACAGAACTACTTTACATTTTTCACAGGCCAACTTTGTTTGACCTTTACAGCCTGCAAACTTGCATTGCTGAGATGTTTTTGTGAGTACAAGGAAATGTGCAGTTTGATCCAATCTTATATCCTCTATAACTCTGCTTGGGAGTACTTTATGCTTTTTACTAACTGGCAGCTCTTCATTAGATGAACGTCCCTTTTTCATTTCAAAGGGAACGTTTAACTTCAGGAGACATTTACCAATATTCCAATGGAATTTAAATAATATTCGAATAAGTTCAGAGGCCTCAGGTTTCCGCAAACATCTGCTGTCACACATGTCTAAAAAAAAAGGAATATTAGCAATAGAAGGCAAAAATGTATGTTTGTATGGGACAGTTGACTGAATTTCAAATTTTCCTCAATATGCATCAATCTCAACACTTATAAACAAAAGAAATAGAAAAGAAAAAAAAATCTGCTACCTGGATTCTAACCAGGGATTCCGAATTTGTAGCATGTCACCCCTAATAATTTCATTAGCTTGAAGCATAGCTATAGTATTCTACCATCATTTTACACTTATTATTTTACAAATACACTCATTATTTATGGGTAATAATAGGGTTACAGTGAAATATTATGTGGTGTTATTGTGCCAAATATTCTAATGACAGTATATAAATTTCCTGTGAAAGTTTTATTGTCCTAGCTAAACATTCAACAAATATTACACTACCAAAACTGCACGAATAATCTATGGAGGGGGGGGGGGGGCTGGCTAATCTGGCTAAATAGCAGAGTTTGAAAATAGTTGATAAATTAATTTTAGAAAGTTTTAAAATTAATTTTTAAAAAAAAACAGTTGATGTCTTGTGTGAAACAAAAGCCAAGGTACTTTTCAATTTATTTGAAAATAAAACCGAGATACATTTATTTATCATTTTACAAATAAAATTAGATTTATTTCTTCGCATATCTGTATAGAAATTGCACACGCATACTTCCTGATAATAAAAATTAAGAGAAAAATTTCACTAAGTGAAAAGTTAATAATTTATATCAAATTGGCCCACTCACTCCACCCCAAGCTCATTTTGTCAACTGCTCCATTCCCTGCTACACTAGTTCACCATGTATGAAAAAACATACAAAAGTTTAGCATGGCCTATTCGCAAGAATTTATTATTACAGTTTGAATTGTTATGATCAACATATTGTGAATATCTTTAGAATTACTCCCACATTTATTTAGAACATGTGTGAAAAGTATTTTACCGAAAAAAAAAATATTGAAAACGGACCTATCTCTCGATTGTTGAAGCCAGCATGCACGTTTGAACAATGCAATAATGGCGGCTACAATTAGCAATGTAATCTGCTGATAATTTTTAGAAAGAAAGAAGAAACATGTATCTTACTTCATACAAAGTAACACAATGCTAGCTGTAATGTACATGAAATAAAAAATTGGTAACTGTGATGTATATTTTTTTCGACAAGGTGACTCAAGGGGTTAAAAATATGTGTGCATAAATTAAAGAATATAAATAACAATTCAATCTATACTTACCACTTCGTGAACCCTTTCCTTTCTGACAGCAATAGCTGCCCTGCGGAGAAAAGTGGATCGTTTGCCACCAAGGACTTCGGTGTCAACGAGCCATGCCGAAGATCAAACAATCGATGACACCTTTGTTTGATTATGGAAATAAATTCACTAGCAGTTTTCTTCTAATGAATTCTGCATCATTCACACAGAAAAAGGATCACATTGCTTTCTTTCCGAAGGCCTTTTCCTCGAGAAAAACGAAGTGGCAACCGTCCGCCACGTTGATTGCTCATGGACTTAACGCGATTTCCTCGTTCCCGACGCCGAATGAGCATGTCAGGAGTTTTCAAACGCGCTGGCTCTCTTTTTTCCAACGCAACCTTGACGAGAAAGCACCGTAACAAGGCTGATGACGTCAAATTTATGTCACTTCCTCTCATTTTCCAACGCGACGGAGTTACGAGAAACGCGCCCCTGGTGCTGGACAGAGTTCTTATCCTGCAGTGTCGTGGGTGGGGAATATATGAATGGTAGAGAGATGGCCTCAGTACTTATCGAGGAACCTGTTTTCCCAGCTCTAAATTCCTACGAGGCAATGGCACATATAGTTTCCACCTTGCTCCTGCCTGGTCGCTCACATGAGTTATGTTTTTTGCTTCACTCGTCTCCCCTGGAGTTCAGCCTTTGTATTAGCGCCTTAGCTTAATGTTCTCTCACACACATAACCACTGAGAGTTCTGCTCACTGAAATGTTCAAGAAACTTTCAAGAAACGTTTGAGAATGATTCCACTCATTCCTTTTTTAGTACACAATAAAGTTATTTACTATAATGTCACTAGTATATATATCAATGAGTGTCCCATCATCACTCTTACATGGAAGAAGTAGAATGGGACGCGAAGCTCCAGAGAAATTGTGAAATAAAAGGTACACTAGGGATCCTAACGGACGAGTCGAGTCGTAATGAAACGAAAGTTAATCTATTCCATGTCGCTTCTTCCATGGTTAAGCCAGAGTCAATGAAAGGATAGGTGCATCTCCTCATGTCAAGAATTAAAATGACACTTACCGTAAATACTCGAATATAAGTCGCAAAATTTTGTACCCAATTTTGAGTGGAAAAAAAGGGTGCGACGTTTACTCGAGCTTAGCTAAACTTACTTGTCGATGGGCTGCCTATCGATGTTGATCAATGTTAATATAGTTTGTTTCATTACCAGCTGTTGCCAAGTTTGATTGAATAGCAAACAAGTAGTTATTATATTCCACTTAAATTTATCAAATTACTATCTATTTATTATTGTTAACAGTAATTATCTATAGAAAATAATTTATCTTTGGATAATATCGAGGAAACTAACTTTGAAGGCGATATAAACACGACTTCGCATGCCGTCATTTTGAATAAATTAAGGAACACAGCCACGGAGTTGCATTTTGTCCTGATGAACTTCAAACGAAATTAACTTATAATATAAGTCACAGAACTTTAATTATACACTATATACAATGTACAGTTCATTATACAGTAGATTCATTCACTTTTCATTTGATTTTCTTGTTGCGAAAAACTTGTACGAAAGTAACTTGTCAATATGAATGGCAACTTCAATCTCATCAATGTGATAAAGTGGCATTCTGTTTTGATGAACTTCAAAGGAAATTATCGTATAATATTGCATCACAGCACTTAAATTTTATTAAATTAAATTAAATTAATATCACCTACAAAATATTATTTATCTTTTCTCTTTACCCTTTGTCCCTAACATTTTGGCGGGAAGGGAGAGAGTGAGAGCAGGGAAGGGCAAGCAGAGAGAGCAGAAGTTGTCATGACAGCGGTCACCTCCTGAGGGAGATGAGAACGGACCTTCCGGGGAAAAAACGAGTGAAGAAAAAATTGAGTGCGAGCGAGTGTGAGAAAGCAAAGAACACTTATGTGGCATGTGTTCACAAGAAAGACATTTGTAACAGCCAAGCTATCAGCGTAGCCATGACCGCCTATGATGGGACGGGCACCACCAGGTAAACAGACATCCACCGACCTTCTCCTGAGTAAAGCACATTGCTCTAGCCATTGACACCAAGGTGCCATGGGACGATCCCACATCACAGCAGCATGGGCAGCACGAGACGCTTGAGACGCACTGTGGGTAACGTTAAGTCTTAACCATAGCTTGCTAAATCTGTCTCGTTGCCATAGAAACAACAGAGGGGGGGGGGGGAGTTTTACAAGTTGAGCTGGACTGAATAAAACTTAGATATGAAGTATTTTGACTAAACGAAACCAAGCACTATACAATCACAATAAAGGCCAATTCCCTTACGAAGTTTAGAGGGGTAGGACTACTAAGAGGGACAACTTGCATGGGTATTGGATTAAAGGTGGGCTGGTGCTTACTTTAATGAAGGGAGCATTGCAAGAAACTTTAGCAGATAAGTAGGTAATTTGGATTAAGCAATTAGCATAGTGGGAAAATAAATTAAGTTTATTCTTGTGGCAGCAAGAGAAAAGAATCTCACGCCCTACGAGCAAATGCTACAATGTAAATAAACGAGTTTCAACACTGCATTTAGTGTGTTTGTTTTGATCTTTCAGTGATGTAATTAGCATTATCAGTTATGATGTCATGGCTTGAATTTTAAGAGGAAAAAAATTTTGTACCAAAATTTACCTTAAATTTGGGGGGTGTGACTTATATTCGCCCGCGACTTATACTTGGGTATTTACAGTAGTTGTGGAGGAGCGATTGCCAAGGAGAAAATGTGCAAACTAATTCCAATGTCTGTCTTTCAATTGTATAACTTTTCATTCACCGAAAATTTTATTCTTAATGTCTAACATCGACATGGAGAGCACAAGGAAGGCAGATTCTAAAGGAGTAAACTATTGCAACTTTCAGACAGAAAGGAAATTTTTAAAACTTCATCTAATCTAGGGTGAGGAAGAGATCATGGTGTCACAGTGGTGGGCATTCTTGCATGGCAGCAATTAAAATAACAGGGAGGGAAAGGAACAGCAGAAGTTGACCCCAAATCGACTCACCTGCTGCAGGGAATTGGTGCAGTTTTTATTTCCCTGATTTAGCATTGGAACTGTTATGAGCTTCGCTTCCCATTCTACTTCTTCCATGACTCTTATCTCTACTGCTCTGTTACAGTCTGGTCCAGCTCATCCACATGCTGACCATGCCTTCCTTGACACCAGAGCTCGTAAGAGCAAAATAAGATCAGCTAAGATACGAGAGAGAGATTTCCGTTCCCTCTTTTTTATATTCAATTGTCATTACATTTTCTCCCCTCCCTTTGTCGGCTGGAGTAACTTTTCTATTTGTCTGGGCGTCAGTTTCTTCGGAAACTCCGGCTCCCGATCACCCCCCCCCCCCCCCACTCGCTCCCACTGCTACAGAAGCTCTCCATTGCCAAGGCAATGGATGATCGAAGGCCGGGCTCCCTCCTCTTCTTCCCGCCCAAACCGACGAAGGTTAAAAATAGAAAAAATCTAATGAAAGCTGTAATAATCAACAATCAATCTCATTGTTTTCTTGCTTGAATTCTAATCTTTTTCAATGAACCAATTAGCTGTTTCATAGAACAATATTTGTCTGAATTTAATATAAACTTTTAGTTCATAAAAAGTGTTTCTTCGAATAAACAAAAAGGAAAATTATATTACTAACACAGATGTTTGTAAAAAACATCCGTAAGGACATAAGTTTTTGTCACAATTTCAAAAGATTGTATTCTGAATGGTTAAGGATAAAATAAAAATATCTATTGCTCTCCTTTCAGAGGGGTATGCTAAAGCCATTTGCTTAGTATAGATTTCTTGAAACTTGGATTAAACCTAAAAAAGAACAGGGGTTCGTTCATAATCATTAAGGGAAAAAAATACCAAAAAATGAAGCCATAATAAGACAAAATGGATTAAAGACAAGGAAAAACTTCTGGTACTTAAAGGTCTTGATTCTTTCTAGGAATCCAAGCACGGGGGGGGGGGGGGAGGCCCCCCAAAAGGAAGTGTTGGATTGAAAAAATCCTGGCAATTACTATAAAATGTAACAGTTCCAGTTTGTTGAGACGTTGCAGAAGGTGAGCAAACACAATGTTCGGATATGGGGGTCTGAACACATTTGCTTGCTTTGGTCAAACATGTAAGGGACAGTCCAAAGGTGTACTTTAGTGTGGCCTAATGCATGCTAAGGTTATTGGATTTTTTTTTTTAATGCTGAGTCTTCTGTTTCAGAGCTGGTTTATTTGGTTTGGTTTGGTTTGGTTTGGTTTGCTTGGTATTAACGTCCTTTTCAACTGCCATGGTCATTTCAGGACGGCGTTATAGGGGCCGCAAATTTTCGCAAGGGTTCTTTAACGTGCAGCCAGCAAACGACTACACGGGACCAACGGCTTTACTTCCCTTCCGAAGGAAGTGCGTGATCTCAGGATTTTCCCCCTGAAAAAATCCTCATCGTCCTCGGCCGGGGTCGAACCATGCAACCCCTGAGCCACCGAGGTCGATTGGTTTATTTGGACATTGCTGAGATGAAGAACATAATACAAAATTTCATGTTTTATTAATTTTGAATAAATAATTAAAAACAGTAACTCCTTTTGATTAAAAACACAAAAAATAAAATAAATTAAATCTTAAAGACAATTAATAATGTAAGTCATCCAATGCGGAGAATTGCAATTTATGAAGTGGACGGAAACACAGATGAATCGTAGGTCTTGTGGAACGTATTATGTAGATCTGGATGAAGCAGACGAAACACAGATGAAAAGAAGAAACACAGGAAGATCTTCGTGAAGGTCTAGGGAGAATGTTACAAGAAATAGCACAGGAAAAAACACAATAACAGGAGAAGAAGAACTATGATGAAAGTCCGATGATCAGGAACGTTGATAACAATTTTAATAGGAATTGAAACAATAAAAAACGTTTTTGGGATACCATCTTCAGTTTATAAATTTTTTTTGAATCAAATTTCCATTAAAATATAATGAAAACAATAAAATGTGTGCTTGATTGTTGTGAACAGGGTAAGATATTGGATTGTTGAGAGCATGTGAAGTGTTTTTGTCTGGGCTATGTGTTATATTTTTTTATTTTTTTAATAGTAACTAGAATTTCCACCCGTCGCATGACAGGTGTCAACCGTACCACATTTTTTATCACAACAACCTTCGCACCAAAAAATTAATACAATTAAACTATATATACAAAGAATAAAAAATCTCACACCCCCAAAATATATCCCACAAAAATTAAAAAATCTGAAAATAAACCTAGCAAAAAATAAATATCCGATAGAATTAATTGATAAAATTTATATAGAAACATTCACCACCAACATAACAAGAAATAACACAACTCAATATGAACAATACAAAAGATATTCAATACAATACAATAATAAAACCTTTCACAAACGGAAAAAAAAAATACTAGAACAGATACCAAACATTAAAATCATACCAAAAATAACAAACAACATAACTAAGATTATAACAACCACCAATATAAACCACCAATATAAAAACAATAAAAGATCAAAACAGAAATACAATTTCTAATTTCAAAGACATTTGCTAAAATAAGAAAGAAAAATGGAACACCACTAACATAATATATCAAATTCCATGCGCCAATTGTCAACACATTTACATAGGTCAAACAAAAAGACAATTAATAACACGAATAAAAGAACATGAAAGAGCACTTAGAAACGAGGATAAAAATATACATCTAGTGAACCAATGCATTAACCAAAGTCATAATCCAGTTTGGATCAAAGTCAAAATCATTGATAAAGAAATAAATTACAAAAAAAGACTAATAAAAGAAACCATCAACATTATTTCGAATGAAAACAATTTAGCCAAACCATCGATAGAAATTAATAACAAATGGAAATTACTACTAAAAAAATAAAAAATTCTAACGCATAACCCAGACAAAAACACTTCACTTGCTCTCAACAATCCAATATCCTACCCTGTTCACAACAATCAAATATTTTGATTTTATTGTTTTCATTATTATGTTTTCATTATATTTAACAGAAATGTTATGCAAAAAAAATTTATAAACTGAAGATGGGATAAAATATCCCGAAAACGTTTTTTATTGTTTCAATTCCTATTAAAACTGTTATCAACGTTCCTGATCATCGGACTTTCATCATAGTTCTTCTTCTGTTATTGTGTTTTTTCCTGTGCTATTCTTGTAGCATTCTCCCAAGACCTTCACCAAGACCTTCCTGTGTTTCTTCTTTTTACCTCTGTTTTGTCTGCTTCATCCAGGTCTACATAATACGCTACACAAGACCTTCGATTCATCTGTGTTTCCTCCCATTTCATAAATTGCATTTCTCCACATAAGGGGACTTTCATTATCAATTGTTTTTAAGATTTAATTTATTTTATTTTTTTCTATTTTTAATCAAAAGGAGTTACTATTTTTAATAATTTATTCAACATTGCAACTCCTACTCTTATATAATTTTTATTAACTTTCTTTATTAGGGAGAGACTTTCTGATCACCCAGTATTGTTAGTGGTAGAATTACCATATAATAATTAAGATTAATATTACTAAGAAATTTTTAAATGGAAACTGGAGATAAAGTTCCAAGCATAAGGTAATGATACTATCAGCAAAAATGGAAGGAAAAATTCCGCAACCTGGTTTCGATCCCGGAACCAGAGGTATCACACTCATTGCCTCTACCAAGTGGGCCATCGCGAATATGGTATAGCAAGGCTGTCACCAGGTATTCTTAAAGACAGGTTTTATAGGTACCACCATTGTTAAAAATGAGGTATTTAAATTTCTTTCATTAACATAACAAAACAGGAAACAAAAGAACATTTTATTACATCAACCTTCCTATAACGAGATTCATTTGTACAGCCAGGAACAGATGAGAAGGCAATATGACCCTCAACAGGAGTTCGTAGCTACAATGTCATGGTCGTTTCTTTCTGAAGAAGAGACACTTATAGCAGTTTTCTGAACTCAGTCTACTATGGCCCAATGAAGAATTGGCTGGAAGAGCAGTACATTTCTGTCCTAAAGTGGCCTGGAAAAAATCCAGATATGAACCAAAAAATGAAAGATTTCAACACTCACACCAAAACGCATAACACATTTAAAAGTATAATGCAGGATGTCGGAGTTTGGAAAACAGCAACGAGTGTCGCTTCTTCAGAATAAAACACCCTAACAACCACAAGGTTGTAGCTACGAATTCTTACTGAGAGTCTTATTCCCTTCTCATGTATTTCTGCTACTGTGTTATATGAAAACCATGTTATAATAAATATGGAATTAGTATATATAGGTCAGGTTAATCTTGTTTTAAGAATCTCGTATTAGTAAATAAAATTCAAATTAATTCATTCTGCATTAAATGGAAACCGTTTTAAATGAAACACTGAAATAAATACATAAGGCGGCAAGGTGATTTGAAGTACATATTTCAAATTATCTTAATTGAAGATAAGAGTTCATAGAAGAAGAATGAATTATCCTAAAAAAATCTAAGTGAAATAAAAACTAAAAGACTATTTTGCAACTATAACAGATTTCCCAGGCAGCAAAAGTGATAATTTTACGATGTAAGCGGAAAAGCGAAATCATGTGTGCAGTCACATCCCATAATATTGTCGAGCTACCTGTATCATCTGTGGTAAGCATTGCAATTGATTAGTAATGCTGCATCATTTCTGAATTTAGAGGGGAATACTTGATAACTGAAATTGAGAAATATGTACATGAAAACAAACTATACAAAAAATAAGGCAATTCTGCATTATTTTGCCTTTAAAAGTGTAATAGAAAAATTCATACTATAAGAAGATTGCTTCCAATTAATTAAATTGAGCTGTACAATATACATGTAGAAACCATGTTGTAAGTATAAGAGTACCACGTTATAGGAGGACTGTTGAAATTTTTGTTCTAACTTAAATGAAAACCATGTTGTGAGAGTATCGTACTGCATTATAGGAGAATGAATGTAAAGTATTTTTATATTCAGCACGAAACCTGTTACAAGGACGAGAACACTTAAATACACTGTAAAGAGTAAACACACACTTAAAAATTTGTGTAACAATAAAAGAATAACTGATAATACATAGACAAGAAATAATTTGTTGCATTAAACAGCAATATAATATTAATTTGTCACATTTTAAAAACACCATTACTTACTGAAGGAAGAGAAAAAAGAAAGGCATTCACAACAGGTGAGCTCCTAAAAATAATGGAAAAAAAAAACAATTTATATAGTGTCCAATTTCAATTTAAGTACTTAATGTAACTATCACAAATTAAAGAGAAAGTGACATTTTTTTAGTCACAAAGTTAAGCAAGAAAAGGGAAAACCTTCTAATCCACAAAGTATTCATACTCCAAAACTTACAACAAAAGGGATAAACTTAAATCTAAGAAATATACAGTACAGTAGAACCTCTTTAATTCGAACCACTTTAATTCGAAAACCTCTGTAAATTGAATTTTTTTTGTTCCCTTGGAAAAAAAATCCATTATTCGAACCTCTTTAATTCAAAACCACTTTAATTCGAATTCCCTTGAGATTCGAATTAAAGAGGTTCGACTGTATAACCTAAAGGAAAGGGTGGGGGAAAGCAACATGGTATGAATTATTGCCATTGGCTAAGCCAAAGAGATAAGAGGCATCTCTATAAGACAACAACTCAAGAACATAAAAATAGGCAAATAGTTGCAAAAGAAAATGCTGGGGGAAATCTTGCCAGTAGGATAAATGAATAAATAAGCAAAAATAAGTAAAATTTATTATTTATTTAATGATACAGGGTGCACATTAAGTATCTTCCAGATCTCGAAGAATAAATATCTGGTATTTATTCTCTTCAAGAGCAACTCAAAAAGATTACAATTCCACATTAATACAGCTCTATATGTCCTCTGTCAATGCCGCATAAAACATCAAAGTGGTACATTTCATAAAACATTCAATTACTTCCCAGGTCTGTTTCAGTATGTCTGGTTTTATAAATATTATGCTTTCAATTATTCTCTGTTTAAGGGTTGAAATGTCATATATTCTCACCATGAACATCCTGTCTTTAATGTATCCCCAACAGAAGAAATCCAATGGAGTGATATCCAGAGAGCAAGGGGGGGGGGGGCAAGGAATTAGTTCAGCCCTTACTGTCCATTGCGCAGGAACGTTGATATCAAAGCAATGCTTACTTCCATCCCACTGTGTGGCATGACCCCCATCTTGTTGGTAGATGACATCAGGTAGCAGCTCCTCAACCTATGGGATGAGGTATTTTCGAGCATGTCTTGGCAGATAGTGGCTTTAACAGTAATCTCAGCAAAAAAGAACATAAGTCCTAACCAAATATTTATCTTGGTGCTGTTGTGAACATGTTAGGTGAAGTTGACATTTGACTATTTTATATACAGATACAATGAGTTCTCCAATTCATGAACCACTCAGCAAACGATCAAACACATCATAAACTCTTTTAACACTCTCTGGTTTGTCTGCAGGTCAACCAGCACTCTTATGGTGTAATATGCTGCCAGTCTAAAAACTGATCATACCACCACTTAATTGTTTTATGATCGAAGATTTTTCTTAAACTTAGTTTCCTATGGACCGCAATCATCCATTTAAATCCCACACATTGAGCCTTTTCTTGCACACACTCAACATTTCTACTAACAAATACTGAAATAACAGTAATCTGTTCACTGCAGCAAATAATCTGGTACCTTCAGTCAATAAAGGAATGGTGGATGATAGAGTGAAAGGCATTACAAGTGGACCTTTGTTATAGGGTGATTCCATGTCAAGTGAACCAAAATAAGAAAATGTTCCCAGTTTACCTTCCCCACACTTATTCCCAGTTTTCTTGAAATTTTACACACTTATTCCTACAGGGTAGATATGAAAATATACCAAGCAAGAACATTCTATTTAACTTGATTAGTATGCAATAGCCCTCCAAAAAATGGCTCAAAGAACAGCGGCCGACAAAATGTGATTGAGTGACTAGTTTTGAGTTGAGGCTATGTTTTAACTATTAATGCTGTAAATAAAATTCTTTGAAGCCATATACAGTTTTTTGGTGCAAATCCAAAAATTGAAGTTTTGAGGCTTGTACTAAAATATTGAGTGCCCGACTGTAGCCCAAAGTTGACAAAAAAAACCATTGTTATTTGTCGCATCAAATTTATGCCCAACTTTCAATGCACACAGCTTCCATGGAAATGAACTAAATTAGATGCTATTTTGAGATATAACTGACACCATCGCTGCTATAAAGCCTGCAAAGTTTGAAGCTCTATAAGCTTACACTTTTTGAGATCTGGCTGCAAAAAGTTGGATGAAAAAATAAGCTTCCAGAAAATAGGGTATGTTTGGGAGAAAATATTTCAAATGTCATAACCTCAAATTTCAAAATTTTTTTGGCTGTGTGAAAGAGCAGATTTGTCTCCATCGGAATCATATTTGATCAGCCTGGGATGTTTAAATATGAAAGAGTAAAAATTATTTGAAAAGGGACAAATTTTAGTTATTTGCCATTTTATTTTAATGTAAACTATTTGTTAAATAAAGGAAAAAACAGAAAACACTACTCCACGTAGAAAAATATTTTACTGACTCAGATGTACATTTCGGATTTCAAAAATCCATCATCAGTGAGTGATTTACAGACAGGCAATACCCATATACATACAGAACTAGAAAAAAACCTAAAACCAATCGAATAAAGATGGAAAGAGATATAACATCTCGCTAGCACCAAATAGCAAATCAGAGCAAAGCGAGCCTGTTTTCCCGGACCTTTACAAAAGTCGTCAACTTAACAATAAATGCTGATAAAAAATTAAAAACAGCAAAGTTCATAGAGTTTAACCAATACATAATAGCGATAATAAATAATACACAAAATAAGAAACCGCCTATGTAATACATGAAATAAGAAACCACCACCAAATTGAACAAAATAAAATAAAGCGATCACACCTGGGAGGGGCGGGGGGGTAGTCTACTGCAAGAATTACATGATTTATTTATTTGGTCAAGTATTTTGTTAAAGGCAACCATGGAGATACTGGCATGGGGCACTCATCCCTGTTTAATAGGTTATTAGTCGCTTTATTTTTCACAATTTCAAGAGATTCAAGAAGATACAATAGTTTATAATTACTACAACTGTGCACCACTTCAAATAACTCATTCGCATAATCATGTTTCTCGTTTAGTACATGGTCGGCAAAAGCTGATACTCCTATATTAGCATTTCTAATGCAGGCTAGGTGTTCTTTTAGCCTGTTTTTAATGCCACATTTCGAGGATCCAAGATAAAAATGATCACATGACGCACATTTCAATTTGTATACCCCCGCTTTTTCATCTATGGGGATTTTGTCCTTTATAGAACTCAAACAGCTTTTTATGGTATTTGCGCTTTTATAAACCACTTTGCAATTGAAATCGTTGCAGATTTTCCTAAAACCCTTGTGTAAATTTACATTAAATGGTAGGACTAAGGAATTTTTAAAATCTTTCTTGCAGTTTTGTCCAAGGGTAGTGATCCTGTCTAATTTTAAGTGGGAGTTGATTTTTGACGTTAATTTATCGACTACATCATAATTAAAACCGTTAAACTTGGCACAGGATCGGATAAAATTGAATTCCTTTTCCCTAGCTTCATTATTTAGCAGTAAAAGTAGAGCGCGTCTAATTTGGTGATGAAACACCGCTAGTTTGTGTGCCATACAATGGTTAGAATCTATTGTGATGTAGGCAGGGACAAAGTTTGGCTTCCTGTAGACTTCAAATTGTAGGCCGTTTCCTACTCTCACGATCTTAAGATCTAGGAAAGGAAGAGCATTGTTTTGTTCTATTTCCATAGTAAATTTAATATATGCATTTAGTCTATTTAGGGCTGCAAGGAATTCATTAATATCTTCTTTATAAGAGTCAAAAATACAAAAGACGTCATTGACATATCTATGCCACGTGGATGGAAAGTAGTTGAAAGTACTGATTGCGATGTTTTCTAATTTCCTGATAAATATGTTGGCTAAAAAGGGACTAATACTACTGCCCATCGGTGTGCCATTTGACATGCGGTAAAACAGACCATTAAACATGAAGACATTATTAAATACTAAACATCGCAAAACCATCATGATATCATTAACTAACCCTAGCGGAATGTCGTTGTCTTCTAATATTTCTTGAAGGGCTTCTAATGTCTCTGTTAGCGGAATACTAGGGTAGAGGCTTTCGATATCAAAGGATATTATTTTATTCCTGGAATGCCTGCTTGGGCTTCTTTTTGCAAATCAAGGTAGAAGGATCTCCAGGCCTTCCAAAATGTTGCTCAACTTGACAGAAGAGCTGCCAACAACCAGTCTATCTATGAAGATCTGGGAATGACCCATATTGGCACCTACGTCCAGACAATTCTGAAGAACATGCTGTCCAAGATGGAAAACCACTAAAATACTCCGGTTTCTGGCATTTTGGCTCACTCGTTGTTAAGCGTCCCCTCAGGTTTCGAAGACCCCGTCATATCCTGGATGTCTGTTTTGATGACATTAATAAGGCCGTCTTCCCCAACTCATGGATCTATTAGATCCTGCTGACCTGGGTCTCTATTTGTCAATCCACAATGTGACTCTTGTCCCTGCCTTGTAGACTTCTTCTTTGGAAGACTTAAGAGGTTCATCAGTGTTCTTACCCACTTCAGTGTACCTCATTTGGGTTACTTTTTGGGCAAGCGTGGAAAGTGAGCTAGGCTCCTGGACCGTTCCCATTTTTCTTTTTCACTTCACTGATCGATTGTCACAGGGACTTCACTTGAAGCTGAGCTCTCATCCAGTGCAGATCACCCAGAGGAGTTCTCCAGTAGGCAATGGTCATGAAGGGATTGCAAGGCAAGTAAGGTAAAAGGCAATTTTTGTACTTCTAGTTTGTATGTTTAGCTTTCTGAAACTTTCACTCTTATGATTACTCCAAATTGTAGAGAAACTTGTTTCAGTTATTAGTTATAAGGTTATGGGATATTTAGAATAATTAAATTCTAACATGTTATTGACAGAAAGGACTGTTACCTTGTATTTATTCATGTTGCCAATTTCTTAAATATTACTTTTTTTACCAACTCTGATCTATCTGGTCCATTTTTCCAAAATATCACAACCCATCACATTACATAACCATAATTCAGTTCAGTTTTCTATAACATAATTAATATCTAAGAATTCACTGAAAAGTAATTCAGTACACATAAAAGTAATTCAGAATGGATTCAGTAACAAAATTCAATAAAAACTGAAATGGAGGCTAAAAAGATTACAAGCCAAATTCTGTTTTAAAACTTCATTTTTTTAATTTTCATTTTAAATACCATGCCTAACAAATTAGTTATGGAAAAGCTTGATTTTTGACTCCTATTTATTCTCCTATTTGCAAAATTCATCCAATGTAGTGCTTCTTATAATATAGTAAACAGAATATTAATCTACTTCTTCAAGATAACTTGTTTATATGTGAGTCATTCAATTTAAATAAAGTAATATTTGTCTATAGAGTTGTCCTTAAAAAATTATCATCTTTAGTCATTGTTTTTACCTCAGGCGATAAGGTGGAATGCAAAATCCTTTGTCATGAGCGTTATATCCAAGCAGAACATTCAAATGGTGAAGGACAATATTCTAAAAAAGAAAATTCACATATTTTGAATTTTTAAATATAAACACTATCAATAATACACCATAATAAAACCAATGCTAACGGTACAGAGAAGCTATACTGTGTGAAAAGTTGTCCCAGCATCAAATCACCAGTGCATCTTCTATTAAAAAGGATTTTAGCAAATTTGTAGTTCAGTTATTGAAATAAGTAGTTGTCGATGAATGACAACCACATGGTTTAAAAGAAAAGGATTATACAAGGAAAGAAAAGCAACACCAAAACTACTTCCGATTACTGTGTATACTCATGTATAAGTCAAGTTTCTTTTTTCCAAAAAACTACCCCTAAAAACCACATTCGACTTATGCACGAGTCAGAGTTGATGAAAATTCTTAAAAGTGGAGGGCTATTATTAATGGAGCGCTTTTATAAGCAGAGTTTACAGAAAACTAAATAATAATATATTAATCTGTTTAGAATTCACTAAGGACCGGTTCTACCAACCTCAGATAAATCGTCAGATAGAATAAGGATTGGAATAAAGCTCAGATAAGATAAAACCTCAGATAAACACCAGAATAAACTTCAGATATCTGGAAAAAGTTATATCGTCCTCGAGAGGTTGAATAGCAACTTATTCCTGGTACAGTGAGCCGTTTCACTCAAATTTTAAATGGTGGACTTCTGGTCTGCTTCAATTTGAAAATGTCTTCAAAACCATATTATTACATGTTATATAATTCCACCTCCCTAAACTGGTAGACCAAATCAACCAATGCTTCTACTTCATCAGGAGAGAAGTTTTTTCTTGTTGCTTCCTTTCTTGTTTTGGTGGCATGTTGCTTGCTGTTGGGATAACTTGGGAAAGGGAAATGCATCTTCGCCGCATCTGTGTGCACAATGACAACACTTTTGTTTGTTTCACGATAGAGGGAAGCACTAAATATCAAACTGACCAATTACAGTGTGCCTTACATTGCTTGTGCATTACACTGTAGATAAAGTTTTCCGAGGAATAAAAAATATTGGCAGAACGCAACCGAAGCAGTATACCGGGTATAAATTTAAACCTTCAATAGCTATCTGAGGATTTATCCGAGGTTGGTAGAACCGGCCCTAAATAATCATATACAGAGTGTCCCAAATTGATGTATACACTCTTTGAAACGAGTGTATACATCAATTTCGGACACTCTGTATTAACCCTTTCACTACATAAATAAATTCCTGATAAGGTAAAATTATTCACTCTTCGCAGCATAACGAGAAGGCCTTCGAAAAGGTGAGTTGAATCCTATTTCCGCACCACGTCTGTGGTGGCCATATTGTTGATGGAAAGTTTAGCATTTTGTTTTTTAACCCAAAATAGATATTAAAAAAAAGTTAAAACTGTGTATTATGAAAAACTGCGTAAAATGATCAACATTTGATAATCCAATCAATAAGTCAATTCCCGAAAACAGATGGTGACGACCTTTAGTGTAAAAAGTCACTTAAGGCGCGTTTCATTTAGTAAGTTGATAAATTCTCCCATTTTGTCTCCGTTTAGTCGTGTATTGTTAATAATTGAACAATACAGCACCATGCTAAGTGAATTCGTAATAATAAAGGTGACTGAGTAAATTCATACATACAGTTATTCCTGAAAGCCTCACATCAATTTTACAACCAACTGATGTGGGCCTAAATAAGTCTTTTAAACATCGTATGAGGAAAAAATGGCAAGAATGGATGTGCTCTGAGAAAGCACGTGTTATTAAGGGCAGAAATTTGGCAAAGTCGAACATTCAACTTTATTTCTTTATTCTATTCAACTTGTGGTAGACTGGGTGAAAGATGCATGGGATGGCATTACCATGGAAATGGTTCGCTGTTCATTTTTGAAATGTGGTATTACTAACGCATTAGATCGAACTGAGGATGATAGGCTATATCAAGAGTCTAAAGATGATCCGTGTAAAGTAAGTGAGGCTGATGAAACTGAGACTGAAGATGATGTGGATGACGAATATGAGAATGACAACGCAGTCCATGACAGTTTTCAGCAACGCTCTGGATAGTCAGAGAAGAAGACGTTCCGTTTGATAGTTTTTCCACAACATAAATTTTGTTATCATAAACTAGTCATGTGAAGCTACAAAAACTGCTTGTAATTGTGTGTTGTATAATTGATTTTTTCCCTCTCAAGTGTTTATAAAGTTTTATTTTTGCCTCAACTTATGCTCTAGTTATGACTTTTTTCCATTTTGGGGGTCAAAAATTGGTGGTTGATTTATACACGAATCGACTTATACACAAGTACAAATAGTAAGCAAATAAATCAATTTATTATAAAGCATACAACAAAAAAATATTGAAATATCGTATTTTTTCGAATATTGGCAGCATTCACTTTAGGCCGCAGCTGCAAGTTTGACGGTGGAACGAAAAAATAACCCTTTAAAGGCCGCGATTCACTTTAGGCCGCAAACTTCTAGGGTCTACAAAAAGATCGAACTACTTCGTTTTAGCGTCCCACAGTATCTTAAATAGTAATTTAGATACCAGTTACATTATTTATATAACCATCTAAATTATTTTCATATATTTAATGAAACTTTTATAAATTTATTAATGAAATGTGTAAATAATTATAGTAATTTGATTTTAATGAGCGAGTATAACTTTTACGCTAAGTGTCTGGAGAAGAGAAGTCGGGAAATAGTCGACTCCAAACTGTCGGGGGAGCAGTGTGGTTTCCGACCTGGCCGAAGCACGACGGATCACATCTTTGCTCTAAGGCAAATCTTTGAGAAATCCTGGGAGTATGCAAAAGAGGTCTACGCTTGCTTTGTGGACCTCGAAAAAGCATATGACAGGGTTCCTCGGGAGAAGCTCTGGAAAGTGTTGCAAGAGTATGGAGTGGATGGGCAATTACTGGTTGCTATCATGTCTCTGTACGAAAGCTCTGAGATGTGTGTCCGGATAAATGGCATTAAGTCAAGACCGTTCACCGTGGGTGTTGGACTCCGCCAAGGGTGCGTACTGTCGCCCATCTTGTTCATTATCTTTATGGACTGGATAGACAGGGGCAGCCGAGGCGATGAGCGTGTTTGTGTGGGCGACTGCCTGGTGGAGAGGTTGCTCTTTGCGGACGACCTTGTCCTGCTTGGGTCTTCTCACACGAACCTTCAGCATGCACTAGACCGGTTTGCAGCCAAATGTGAAGAAGCTGGGATGAAGATCAGTGTGGCTAAAACCGAAGCTCTGGTTCTTTCAAGACAGCCTGCTCAGTGCGCTCTCCATGTTAGGGGAGCCTCATTGAGACAGGTGGAGAAGTTCAAGTATCTCGGGATTGCATTCACGAGTGATGGACGGCAGGAGAAAGAATTGGATGCTCGGATCGGTGCAGCAAGCTGTGTCAGACGTGAACTGTGGCGATCCGTGGTAACGAAACGAGAGCTGGGTAACAAAGCCAAGCTCTCCGTCTTCAAATCTATCTTTGT
>JAHWFO010045455.1:195798-210181 GCA_023313115.1 Rhysida immarginata | reverse complement strand
ATACAGGGTGATTCTAAAAGGTCTTGCCAAAATGAAAAGGCAGGTAGAGGGTGAAATTCTGAGCAAAAAAGTCTAGTCGCATTTTTCGATCTTAGGCTCCGTTAAAAAGTTATAGTGCTTTAAAGATAGATTTCAGGGTCTGTATCAAGATAGATTTCCGGAAGTGATGTCACTAAACTTTAAAGCGCTATAACTTTTTAATGGAGCCTCAGATCGAAAAACGCACCTAGAATTCTTTGCTCAGAATTTCACCCTCTACCTGCCTTTTCATTTTGGCACGACCTTTTAGAATCACCCTGTATATGGGTCATTCCACGTCAGTTCAGGCAGGCATTGGCATTGGCCTCTTGGATTTTAATGAAATTTGAGATATACAGTGGCCCTAGGGAGTTGGCAATGAATACCAAATATTATTAATTTTTATAGATTTTTATGGAAATTATGGACATTTATAATTTTCTAAATTTGAGTGAGGGCCTTATCTATGAAGTACTATAACTAAGGTTGTATTTTACTTAGAAAGATGTGATTGGTGACATATGAAAGCTCTTTAAATGTAGATTCCATATAAAATTTTGAAAATTATATTACTCATGTGCAAATTTTTAATTTAATAAAAAATTTCTATTGATGCAAATTTCTCAAATGGTGGGTATTTTCTTTTTCGTTAAAAAATTATTAACATCTTACACATACTTACATATAAAAAATACAAAAAAAATTCAAAACTGTGTTTTGCTTCGTTTTGAAGATATTAATTTTTAAAGCTTGAGCTCCAAGCAGCAGGAGTCAGGTAGTAGGGACTTGACTACTCTTACAGGGAAGAGAAAGCATGCAACCTTGGGACCATTCATTTATTTACATTTTATTATTTATATAAATAGTATTATTAATTATAATTACACGAAAAAATAAAATCAGTAGTAGCATAACAATAATAATTATATCAATAGGAAAAATGTTTCTTAAAACTTCAGATTTTTTTTCAGAAGTCAGAAAAGTATTGAGCACCTGTTAAATAAGAAGATAATAAGATAAGAAGATAATTTGGTAGGAAAATATAAATTTTCATTATGATATTTACTTTACACTTCCTCAGAGTCAATCACTTCTGAATTACCCTGAAGGACGAGATGAATTGCAGAGGCAGCTGAAATTGATAAAGGCTTCATTATACAGGGTGATTCAAAAGTTAGTGTGCAGTAGTGCATGGAAACGTGTACAGTGCACACATCAATGCAGGACGTCTTTGCTGATCGAATCATCTCGTGTGGCATCTGGTCTGTACGCTTGCCAGACCTCACACCTCTCTAGTTCTTCCTTTGGTGGTGCCTTGATAGGTAAAGTGTATGCAAACAATCCACATACTTTGCCTAAGCTGAAGGAGGAAATCACAACTGAAGTTCAGCAAATTTCACCAGCCATATCGAGTGTTTCACAACATGCATCTGCACACTAGCCGATATCGTGAGACCGGTGGCAAGCATTTCCACCTCCAACCAGCCACTGTAGAGTAACTTTTGAATCATCTCATTCTGAATATGTGATTCAGATAAAGATACCGCCATATGATAATTTCTTATCCGTTTCACAGCTCTGGCTGAATAGAATCTATTCTATAATCTTTTTTTTCATGTACCTGTATCTCTTCCTTTGAAATCTAACAGAAATCGTATAAATCCCTTGGAGCTTGTATTTGATTTTCTGGGGACATTTGAAGGCTAGCTCTGGCAGCTAATCTTTTCAGTGTTTCTCCTAATCCATCACTTGACCCCTTCCCATGAGATGTGGCGAAATATAGCCACTCTGCAGAAATTTGGAGAGGAAATCCGGGGTTATTGTCAATAAGAGGTTTGAATGGCATCTTTTATCTTGTCATCAGGGATTGAATGTCCCTTAAGATGCTTTGTCTTCTTTGGGAAATGGTGAAAGTCGCAAGGTGCAAGAGCTTTCATCTTTGAACTGCAGTTTTACATCTTAGAACTGTAGACGCTGCAACATTTCTAGTCTGTGGTGATTGTTTGCGGGCGAGTGTTATCATGCTGCAGAAGATGGTCCAAAGCTGCCATTCAATCCTGGTGTTGACAACAACCCCGGAATTCCTCTCCGACGGGTTCACCCGAGTGGTCACAAGTTGGTGCAGTGCGTGGAAAGGGATGGGGACTATGTCGAAAAGTGAATAGTGCATTACATAGAGGACAAATGTAATTATTAGATACAAAAAAAATTTTGAAAATCGGTTAACAAATAAAAAAGTTAGAGCCATGGAGGCATTACTTTTCGACCAACCCTTGTATCTTTTCTACATTTATTGAATTTTCTTTTAAAAACTTAATGAGTTCACATTGAAAGGAATGAAAAACAGCTGCAGAATGTTTAAGACAATCGGATATTACCACAAAATTTATATTTCATAGGATGCCTTGTCCATCTGAAGGACTGTAACATACAAACAGATGTATTATGGCTTGGAACTTGAGCTTTAAAAATTAATATCTTCAAAACGGAGCAAAACACAGTTTTGAATTTTCTGTATAGTATTTATGAAAGTATGTGTAAGTGTAAATAATTTTTTAATAATGTATAGACCAAATTTCATTAAAATCCGAGAGGTCAAGTGCCAAAACTATAAAATTTCTGCCTGAATTGATGTGGAATGACCCATATGCAAGTTTACTCAGAAAAATAATTTAATAGATTGGCCACTGCATTGGTTAGGCCGACACGCAAAAATTTTTACTTTTTTAATAGCTAGGCCGCAGCCTATTTACCGCAAAACACAATATTTTTTTCTATCAATTTTTAATGGTCAATTTTCTCTATAAACTGCCATTAAATAAATCAGCTTAGTCTAAAATGTTTCACATGAATTGGTTTTACTTTTACTATAATTTTGCTGCAAGGTTTCCCTAAAATTTGTATATATGTAAATTAACTGGCCAGACTAAAACGTGAAAGTGGCCCATCTTCTAACAATAGAATGTTTTGAACCACGTGAGGGTGTTACAAAAACAGACCTACTGCATTCAATAAAGCACAAAAACAAGAAAAAAAAAATGACAATACACAAAAATTTTACGTGCAATGAACCAGAGACAATAGAGATACAGTGGGTGCCGCTTAATATGATCATTTTGGGACCAATCCAAAGAGATAACATTAACCGACTGATAACAGTAGCCGAAATTGAAGGAAGGTGTAGCAGAAGGAAAAAAATCCAAAATTACTGTCTTTATTATTGTTATTATATTTGTTTCTCATGATTGTGTAGTACAATACATAAAAAGTACTTTAATTATAATGCAAGTACATGTACTTTAATTAAGAATCATTTAATTTTGGTTTAGAAAATCATGTATTTTCATTTCTTTAGTGCAATTTTTGCAGAGAATGTCATTAATGGATTTTTCATATTCATACTGCTTTGTAAAGTGATTTGATCAATGTCTTACACCTACCTGCAAAATTCGTAGAGCTTCTCACATTTGAGCATTTGCTGGCAGTGTTTCAGTCTCCATTTTTTATTCATCACTTTCATGTTCTGTTCGGTCCTTTGTGTCTTACACAATTTGACAAATGTCAGATTCTGTCAATTCTAAAGCGAATTGTATGTTGCTGTCACGTGGTCAGCGCATGCCAACGGTAAAATAAAAACCAAACCCTTTTTTTATACAGAAATATTTTTAACCCAGATGTGAACACGGGTGAAGTACATGGGAAAAACTCAGGCTTGCTTTCAAAATGATAACAATAAACGGAGTAGTGATCACATTAAACGATGATTTTAACATGATCACGTATTAAGGCGGTTGGGAATTCTTGATTCGATAACATTAAACGAATGATAACATTAACCGTGATCACATTAAATGGCACCCACTGTATTTGATTTCAAAAAGTTAGGAAATTATAATAGAGGAATACACAATATTAGATATCAACAATGATAGATAGGAGGAATTAAGTGAAAAGCAAAGCCCAATCCACTCAAGAGGAAACAGCAAAGAGCCACAAGAGCAGTAGCTCCTATTAAACCTCTTGCCAGTTAAATATCCAACCTAAAACTTCCCGAAGGATATCTCACTGATGCACATAGCATTTGGACAAAGCAGCTGAGAGAAAAAGACAGAAATAATGATCCTCCAATACCCTGTCAACCAGAAAAAGCAATTGATGGTTCTGCCACATTCTATGTGCAGGTTCTGCCAGATTCTATTTGCCATTGTTCAAGCACTGAAGAGAAGAGATGATAGCAGGTCAACTTTGCAGAAATATGAGTAGACTCTAGCACAGCCAAAAATATTTGCTCATCTTTTTTTATGCTCTATCAAATGTAATATTAGGTCCAGTTTTGCAATGCACTTACATGAATCAAAACGTTTCGTTGTTAATAATGGAAATGAGAGTGTCAGATGCAATGCAGAATAAAAGATGTGCTCATCCAAAATAGTTTGTGCACCACCTGTCTGACATCTCACTTACTTTTATTTTTTTCTTACTTATTTTTAATAGAATCCAGTGCATCCATCCAGAGGCCGACGAGTTGGGTTCCTAAATGGACATGGATTGATGGCTGTATGCTGGTCCCCCATCCAGTGACTAGCCATGCCTGATGTTGCTTAACTTCACAGAATTGGTGTGCTCAGTGAAAGCCCACCAGGCCACGGCCTCCTCCAAATTCTTTTATTTGTTGATGAATTATGGCATGGAAACTAATCGAAAGCAGATGAACCATGATGATCATTTTGAATGAGGACACGTTAAACCAAAGACTCTGCAGAAATAACAATAAAATTCGTTCTTCGACTTTAGCTCTGTAGTGTTGCATACGAATTGGTTAAGTGCAATAAGCCTTTGAGAACTAAATGGCGAGCTGAAAGACTGACATTACTTTAGTTACTTCCATTGTCACGTAGTGCTATGCTGTACAGTAGGAATCAAGCAAAAGAGCAACATCTAAAACATGCATAAAAATTAGGCCTGTATGTCAAAATTATGCTCCACTAATGAAGCTTTAGAATACTGAGCTCCCTGGACATGCTAAATATCATCCTGCAAGAAGGTAGGTGCAGAATTGTGCCAATAGTGACTCAGAACAATAGTTTACCTATCAAAAACAACACAATGATGCACAAACTATTTTGGCTGTAGAGTTTGGCTAGTGAATTTCTTATGGGTAGAGAAAGTGTAGCTTATAAGTGATTATAAGAAAGCTTAAAGCTAAATTTCATCATCTTTCATTTGCATGTTTGATCTAAAATATTAGAACTGTATGCTTCTCAGACTCTTATTGCCCTAAGCTTGATCACCTTCAATATAGTGAACTGATCACTAAGTGTATGTCCTAGGCTGTGGCACTGTTCAGTGTCAAAGTAATATCCTTGTTTAATAATACAGACAGCAAAAGAGTAGTAATTGTCACTTAGAAAGAGCAAAATAATAGAATAATAATTCCTCAGTGAGAATAGTAACTGATCTATTCAATTCCAAATTAATTATTAATGTGACTAATTCTCGGCAATCAAGCTTAATTTTCAATCAGTCAGTTGAATACAGTTTCAATTATTCATTAGACAAGTTGTGCAATCCATCACTACCTTTCTCCCCTAATCATAAGCAGTTTTAAGTAATTTTATGAGGTGTATTCAATAAGTTCAGGCTGCAGGCTTGTACAAACAATTGGTGTTCAGGATATTAGCAAATATTATGGAGGACATATGTAAATACATGCTGAAGATGTTGTATATGTGCCGTCAAGAACAGATGAAGGGTGGGTGCCCCCCCTTCATCCATCCCTGGTGCCGTTACATATGCCATTAGAAGGTGTAGATGTCGCACATGGTGGTATGATGAGAATTACACAAAGGAATACACATTCCAATATCACTGCAGAGGTTGATATGAGTGTCGCAATTGTTCACACCACTATCACGGAAACATTACAGTACTGCAAAGTGTGTGCCCCATCATTTGGAACCAGCACAAAAAGCCTTCTGCATATCCATGTCATTGGACTCTTTCGAAGCCCTATGATGGTGATGAGGATTTTGTGGCAGAATGCCTTATTTTCTCGGTGTAACAGACTGTTGATGTTTAATGATTGCTGAGAGACCAGCCCTCCTTTAGTGCATATTTACTTTTACTTTTGTAATGAATAGTCCAATTGCTAATTCATCACAACCCTGACGTATGAGAGGAATAAAAGCAATGCTCATATGCCAGTGGTATTGTACCAATGTGTATAAGCAATCATACACCTTTTTAGAATAAGTCACCGTCATTTAAATAAAATAATAAATAAACAACCCAGGATCTATGCTTCGCAAATGGTGGTTCAGTGATTCCGTTCAATTTCTGTCTCTTGATTCAACTTAACATCTAATCCTACCCCTCTAATATGACTGAATAACAAAAGATCCCCTTCGCTTTATCTACCCGATCAAATCAAATGTTAGAGGTTAGAGCAATGCAATATAAGAGATAACCTACTAAAAAAAAAAAAAACACATTAAAAAAAAAGATTTTATTTACTTCAATTTCTTATATGCATAAAAATGATTAATGAAGATCAAGTTATTGATTCATTACAAGATATTACATAGACCATGGATTTCATGATTGTTTTCATCAGTAATGAAGTTTTAAAATGACCAACACTTTTTGCGTGGGCTCAAAGAAAATTAAGTAGCTACTTAAAATTTTGTTGACGTTAAGTACACTGGACACTCACAAGTTGATAAAATCGATATTTGCTAGCATTGCACCATCGATGCTCATTGTGTTCTCAAAGATAGCTGTGTCACACAGTTTGCCTTTATATGCTCCTATGTCTGCACCGATGGTCGTTCCTTTCTCCCTGTTGTTGTCTGTTCCTTCCACCCAATTGCTCTAGCCCAAGAGCTCATAACGCATTTTGAGCAGATATTTAAGGCCATTAGAAATTTTGGGCACTAGTACTTACATACATGCTATGCAAATAAGGAATGGAAAGTCTGGCTGGCCGTATGGGGTCTCACCCCTACTGTGCATTATGCAAATGTTGCAAAAAATTATGGCCAGAAAAAATATTCTGGGCATGCTGAAATTTAGAAATAATCTAAAATTAGACATGTTAATAAACATAAAAAAAGTCCAATCGTCAGACGTAAAGAAAAACTGCGCCTGAGTGCGAGTGAAAAACGTTATGGGTAGACGGGAGAGCGAATGAGGACATTTATTGGGACCCAGCACGCTCTGCCATGATTGGCTGTTAGAGAGATCAAGTGACTCGGTAAGCAAGTTTCAAATGCTAGTTCACAGATGAATCATTTTGTAGTAATTATTATTATTATTACAGCTTTTTGCAATTGGCAAAATGTAGTTTTCAATTGAAAAAATAATCTTTTCAAAATAAAAAAACGTGGTTTTCATAAAAGAAAATAAATAGACAAAAATTCATAAAATTTAAATCATAGAAACAAAATAATTTACATAATAAAATTCAAAAAGCATTCCTGTTACCCCCACTCTCCCTTACCCTCTAGTGGCAATTATTAAGTGCCGAAAGGTGCTTTATGCTATCAGCGTTTTGAATTATTTACAAAATGGTTGTAATTGATACAATGGCACGTACTTTAATGATACCCATATGACCCCCTCAAAAATTTTCAATGCTAAGATATGGCATGTAATATATCAAACAACTTGGAATGATGTGCCATGAATGAATATAACAAATTTAATGATAGTCGAAATTTGTTCAGAGGCACCTGGTTTAGTGGAACCATTATGGTTCATTGAAAACTTCAATGCTAAAATATGGCATGTAATATATCAAACGATTTGGAATGATGTGCCATGAATGAAATTAACGTAGAATAATTGGATAAACTGGTTCAATGATTATCCACGTACCTTTGAACCAGGTTGGATAATCATTAATTCTATGTTATATTTATTCATGGCACATAATCCCAAGTTATTTGATATATTACAAGCCATATCTTAGCATTGAAAATTTTTGAGGGGGTCATATAGGTATCATTAAAGTATGTACCATTGTATCAATTACAACAATTTTGTAAATAATTCAAAACACTGATAGCATAAAGCACCTTTCGGTACTTAATAATTGCCACTAGAGGGCAAGGGAGAGTGGGGGTAACAGGAACGCTTTTTTAATTTTATTATGTAAATTATTTTGTTTCTTTGATTTAAATTTTCTGAATTTTTGTCTATTTATTTTCTAATTTGAAAACTGCATTTTCTATTTTGAAAACCACATTTTTTCATTTGAAAAGATTAATTTTTCAAATGAAAACTACATTTTACCAATTGCAAAAAGCTGTATTATTATTATTATTATTATTATTATTATTATTATTATTGTTTGGGGATGCCAAACTCGGATCAAGTCTGGAAGCCAATACCAGAGGCGGACCCAAAAGAGGGCCAAGCCCAAGGGACTCAAATGCGAGGGAGGGAAAGTTATGCACTTGTGGGAGTATTGATGTTTGGGTGTAGGAATTTCTTTACTATGTGACAGGTGTTTAGAATTGTGGCTTTCTGTAAGGTTTTGTATAAGTGTGGGTTTAAATTTAGTGCTGACAGGCTTTTGTGTAGCGAATGTGGAATAACCCCAGTAGCAGAAACAACGATAGGAACAATGTGTACTCTGTTAACTCCCCAAAGGCATTTTATTTCATGTGCAAGATCCGTATATTTAGTGATTTTGTCAGTGTATATGTCTTTTGTAAATTGTGTGTGTTGGGGATGGAGATATCAATTATGTAAGTCACTTTGTTTTGCTTATCTACTAGTGTAATGTCTGGTCTGTTATGAAGGATAGTTTTGTCAGTGATTATAGCTCTGTCAAAATATAGTTTATGTGTGGTGTCCTCTAAGACAGTGTCGGGGATATATTTATAGTAAGGAGTGTGAATGTCCCTTAGCTTGTGTATCTTAGCTAGATGTTGATGTATGATGTTGGCTACCTGGTTATGTCTGTGTAAATAATCTGTCTGTGTGTGTATTTTGCAACTGGATATGACGTGTTGGATGGTTTCCTCTGCGATATGGCATTTCCTGCAAGACCCGTCAGTCGATTCTTTGATAATAGGTTTTCTGTAGCTTTTAGTGTTAATAACCTGGTCTTGTATGGCAATCATGGTTCCTTCAGTTTCCCCAAAGAGACTCGCTTTTTTGTCGACGTGTGGCTGGTTGAGGTCAGAAGGATGTCTACCGTGGAGTTGCTTTCCAAGCCATGATTGAAGTTTAGTGCATGTTGTAGGAATGTTATGGGTGTTCTGCATGCTGTTCAGATTCAGAGGTGTGTATTTTGTATCAGCCATGCAGACTGCTTTGTGTAATGGTGATGTGTGTTGTTTAGAGTGAAAGAACTCTCTGAGTGACTGAGTCTGTTTCTGGTGTAGATCTGTTATGTCAATAAGACCTCTGCCTCCCTCTGAACGAGGCACGGTGAGTCTTTCAATAGCTGCGTGTGGATGGTGCTTTCTGTGCTTTGTAAGCAGTTTACGTTGTTTCCTTTCAAGTCCCTCAAGATCTGTGTGTGTCCACTGTATGACTCCAAAGGAGTAGGAGAGTATTGGCGTGGCATAAGCATTGATTAAATTTCTGGAATTTAAATGCGTTTTAAGTATTGTCTTTAGCCTATGAAGATATTCTTTAGTGAGTGTATTCTTTATGTGTTTGTGCTCCAGAAGCTTGGCTTGCTTAAATCCTAGATATTTGTAAAATTCGTCATTTTCCATAGCAGCAATGTGATCTGGTTCATCTAATGTGAAGCCCCCTTCCCTGAGTATTCCATTTTCAATGTGAATGGTTTTGCATTTGTCCAACCCAAATTGCATGTGTATGTCTTTTGAAAAAGTTTGTGTAATGTCAAGTAATTGGTGCAATTGTGTTTGTGTGGAGGCGTAGATTTTCATGTCTTCCATGTAGAGTAAGTGTGAAAGCGTGTAGTGGCAGCTTTTATTATGTTTAATTGTGTAGCCGTAAGTTGTGCTGTTCAGTCTGTTGGAAAGTGCATTTAGTGCAAGACAAAACCAGAGTGGGCTCAGTGAGTCACCCTGGAAGATGCCCCGGTTTATCTGTATTTTGTCAGTCGTGATGGTTTCACTGTTGAGTGTGAGGTGTAGTGTAGTACTCCAATGCAGCATTGTACTTTCTAAAAATGTGATAAGTGTAGGGTTTATTTTATATAATCGTAATGTATATAACAGTCATGAGTGCGGAACACTATCAAAGGCCTTTTTGTAATCAATGTAGGCTGCATGGAGGTGTCCATGTTTATTGTGAGTTTGCCGTAGGACCACACTGTCTATCACGAGTTGCTTCTTACAACCCATGTGGTTTCTACGGCATCCCTTTTGTTGCTCAGTGAGAATGTTGTTTGTGTCTATGTGTGTATAAATTTTGTTTGCGATACAGGCAGTTATTATTTTGTAAAGTGTAGGCAGGCATGTGATAGGTCTATATTGTGTGGGATCTGAAGTGTTATGTGACTTTGGTACCATGTATGTTGTTCCTTGTGTGAGGAAATGTGGTAATGTCTGTGGTGTTTGCAAAGTGTTGGAGATCTGTTTTGCAAGGGCCAGATGCAAACAGGTAAAGTGCTTATACCAGAAGTTCTGAATCCTATCTACACCTGGAGCCTTCCAATTGTGAGTATGTTTAATGACTTGTGAGAGTTCATCTGCTGTTATTCAGTATAAGGCATGTTTGATAGTGTGGATGCTAATTGCTCCTCTTCACCGATCCAGCTAGCTTCCCTATTATGTTCAACTGAGACAGACCAAAGAGACGGCCAATAATGTTGGAGTGCTGTTTGTGTTGGCAGACCAGTGTTTTGTGTCTGTGTATAATCTTTGTTTAACTGCTTATAGAATGTCTTCTCATTGTTTGCAAATAACTTGTTCTGCTGTTTGCGCTGAGTGCATGTTTTGTATCTCTTCAGGCGTTGTGTTTTTGCAGCTAACTTTTGTTTTAATGTGTCCATATATTCTGTAATGTGTTGATTGTGCTGCTCATGTCTTGTGGGTGTTTTAATCTTCTTAAATAATTGTCTGAGGCGTTTGTTCTGCTTTGATGAAGTGTTGTTTTTAGTGTACTGTGTAAGTCTACCTAACTGCTTGCGGATTTCGTCAATCTCAGACTCAATCCGCTTTTGCCATTTAGGTTTCTGTTGGGTGTATAATTTTTGTGTGTTTTTATAGATTGGTTTCCTACCCAGTGTGGATATAATTGTAAGAGCGCCTGTGTAAATAAGTAGGTGTATGTATTCTAAAGATAGATTTTCTTCAATGTACTGTGGTAAGATATATGTGTTCATGTAAGAAAAAATTAAAGGTACTAAAATAAAAGGAAATACATTAAGGAATCATAAAAAAAAATCAAAATAAACTGGAGCTAAACCACAGTATCAAGAAGAGTTCTCTGTCAGGACGACTAGTTGAGGTAATGCAGAAAGGTTCGAATGCATTGCCATTAACCATGAACAAAATTTTCTTCAATTTTCTGGTGCATAATCCTTCAAAGAATAACAGAAGACTTTCACGGGAGATGATTTAGATTGGCACTAATGCAAGAATTCAAAAAAATACTCCTTATGAATAAAATGCATGTGAATACACCAAGAGATCTGTTTTCCACTTCATGGTCGGAATCAGTGGAAGGAAACGACGCTACACTCTGCCGATAACGGGAGCATCTTCAAATAAGCCACCATGGGGAAGAACGAGAAGAAACGATCTAAGTTCGGGCTAAATGAATAAGTTGAAGAATAGTTGATGTCGGCAGAGCCTGCAATGCAAACACCGATGATTCCAGAAAATCCAACATGACAACTTAGTCACACACGCAGAACTTTCAATATAACTGCCTACCAACAACATCCTTGGCAGGGGAAAGGAATAATGCTCAAAGTTAAAATCATAGTGAGATCGTTCAACCCATGGCCGACCAGACTACTCCTCAAAACGTAAGAGAAGCAGCCTGGTTGAGCATCAGAAGAAGACTGCCTCTTACTCCAAAAAACTAAAAACAAGAAGCCAAAAAACACGTGCGCACGCAAAAGGAATGACCATGACAAACAAAAGACAATAATAAAAAGACGACGAGAACAAACAATCAAAATAAAGAAATTAACTTACGATAAACTCCTACCCAACAATGCAAGTTGACAGAAAAAAAAAAATTTAAATTTATCTAAAATTAAATTAGAAAGCAATAATAATAAAAAAACAATACTTCCAATAAATTCAGAGTCCAAGATAAATTTGGCACACAACAGCAGCTATATGTGGTATATATGAATTCTGAATCTGTTTAAAAGAAGAAAATGCCTCATCAGGTCCTTTCTACAGTCATTATTAAGGAGTAATTATCTGGTTATGACATGGCAATACCCTCCCGAAGCAAAAATTCAGAACATTTTGTTCATTCAAATGTCCTGTTACACAGAAACATCATCGTTGCTCATGATGAATTCACTAGTTGCTGATTTTGTGACTAAAACAACACTTATACAACTCTAATCACGAAGTGAGTGGTGGCTTTGCAGTATAAAAGATGGACAACAGGATTATCGATTAGTTTCGCCATTTATTCCCGGCTTCTTCAAGGATACACAACAAGAGGCTCGCAAGCCTTTATATACGGTTTTTAAGATAAAATTTGAATGTGTCCTAATTTGCATATTTGGGATGATGAAAAGTGCACCATGGGGTAGGTCACCCACAACTCCCTATTCACTGGATTCATCAAAATTGACATATCTACTTCAGTTATGAAAATAAAAGGGGGGGGGGGGCGCTCATTTTTGTATCCACCCTGTATAGTACAGATTCATGTATTGTTTTTATTCTTAGAAGGAAAAATCTCTTATTGAATGTTATTTAGGGAAACGTTAAATTCTTGGATTAATCTGCAGAGTCTAAGAACGATAACTAAGAGTTTTTTATACCTCTCTTGTAGATACAGGCTTTCCATAACATTTATAACAAAGTTCATGCAATATATGCAGGGTGTCCATAATTAAAAGACCCTATTGCAAAGCTGCCTACAGGCGAAACCAGTCACAAGAAATGTGTGAAATTTTGTGAAGGACATAATGGATGGATGGGAATTTGTTTCAGTGAAAAAAAAAAAAAAAAAAAGGTTATGAATTTCGCCACCAGAGGGGTTTTAATAACTACAGTAGTAAAGCTCTAGATTAGGAAAGACCGGCAATCCTTTTCCACGCCACCCACAGCTGCTGATTGGTAGAACAGCTGTCATGTAGTTTGTCAGCCATTGTTGGCCCAAATGCAGTGATAGATACCATTGAAATACATGTGGAAGATGCAATTTAGATTAAATTTTTCATGAAATATTCGTTGATTGATCCTAAATTAGCAATATTTCAGGAACCTTCAATCTATGTTCCTTGGAGGTTAATTCCTTGGAGGTTAATAAATTCATTAAAATAATATTTATATTTAATGATTTATTTATGAATTGGATCCAATACGTCCATCCAGGCCAACGAGTTGGGTCCCTGAATGGACCTGGATTCACGACTGCTATATGATGGTCGCAGCAGCCGGGGGGGAGGGGGGGGTGAAGATTGGCTATCATGGATGGTCACCCATCCAGTGACTAGCCGTGCCTGATGTAGCTTAACTTCACACGAGTTGTGTTCAGTGAAAGCCCACCAGGCCACGGCCTCCCCAAAGAAATAATAAAAAGCAAGGAAGTTTATATTATAACTTCACCGAATGTTACAGAAATGTTGCATGTGCAATTCTCAGACAATCAGAAAATATAATTTTTTTGTTGAATACAGTTCTTTTTAAGAAAATACAATTCAATTAACAAAGTTAAACCTCTGTGAAATGTGGAGGTAAAACGTGAAATAAAACGTTCATGTTATTTTTATCTTATTTTAGCAAAGTTAATTATCGCTCATCATTAAAGCTGAATGTAACTTATGAAATTGAAAACGAAAATTGCTATTTGGGTGAAAAAAATATAAAAAATTTTAACTATTAGTTTTTGGTAGGTTTTTTACGTCAATATTATAAACCACCATAAATGAATAAATTTCAAAATACATTGCATGTGTTTTTTTTATTTTTGTAATTTTTTTTTTTATAATCAAAATATCTGTTTTTCCAAATTATAATTTTTAAAATATTCTATCAAAATATACTTATCAACGTAATTTTTAAATTTATATCAAAAACTTTAATTTACTTACTTACTTTTCAAACCTGCTTATCCGTTAGGGTTGCGGGGGCAGCAGCCCTATGGAGGATCTCCAGCGATCGCGATCTTCTGCCATCAGGCGCATGTCCTCCCTGGTAATATCCAAGCGACTCGAACCCAGATTCTCCATGTAGTCTAG
>JAHWFO010045455.1:163899-175798 GCA_023313115.1 Rhysida immarginata | reverse complement strand
GTATAAGATCCATGTTTATCAGGAGTTAACAGACACTGGAAGACAGAAGCGACAACAATTTGCGATGGAGTTTGGAGCAGAAATGGAAGCCAATCAGGACATTGTGGACAATCTGTGGGTGTCAGATGAGGCCTTCTTCCATCTGTCAGGTGACGTTATTAAACACATTGCGAGGTTCGTTTTTGGGGTTCCAGCACCCTCATGAGATCCATAAGTCACCTCTTCATCCACAAAAGGTTATGGCTTGGTGCACGATTTCCAAAAGAGGCATCATTGGTCAGTTCTTTTTTGAGGGCACCGTAACATCACTGGCTTACCTTAACATGTTGGAAACCTTCTTCATCCCCGAGCTGCGAAGGAGGCATATACCACTTCGACATCAATGGTTTCAACAGGATGGGGCTAGGCCTCACACCACTAATGAAGTGCTAGACTTTCTCAATCAGAAATTCGGAAATCATGTCATTTCAAACAGGTTTCCAGATCGATTCGGGGGTGGCTTTCTTTGGGCCCCCTACGAGTCCTACCTAAACCCATGTGATTTTTATCTCTGGGGGTTCCTTAAAGACAGTGTGTTCACTACAGCACCAAGTACCCTAGACCAGCTGCGACAAAGCATCGTCGACTGCTGCACCCTTGTGGATGCAGAAATCCTGGATAGAGTTATGAACAACTTCACCATTTGGCTGCGAGCAGTTCAAAACGTTCATGGTGGCCACATTGAGCATATCATCAAGACTTTTCCACGGGAATAAAAACTCCGAACTGCCTAAAATATCATATTGAAATGCTAAGTTTGTAAACATTAATGGCTCAATAAATCATAGTACTGAAATGGTCAGAAATTGACTGAATCACCCTGTATGTATATTTTTAAGGATGGAATTTGACAAGACAATTTTTTCAGCTGCTGCCATGATCACAGCTGAATATTTTGGAGAGAAGTATTTGTTATGCCGGGGCCTTAGAGTTGATTGGTTGTTGTTGGCTGATCAGAAGCTGGCTGCCTAGTTCCTTTTTATAGTTACTAATCCAGCTACTAGTCATCAGATAAATCCACCTTAAATGTCGTCAGATTTTGAGTTTACCTAAGGCAATCGGGTTAATATCAATAAATGGATATGAAAATGAAAATAAAACTGATCCTTAACCATTAAAGTTACACAGCCTTTATTATAGCGTCCCTTTTAAATCCTTTATAATATTAAAGTTACAATAAGTAATAAAAGTCCACCCTCATCAGTGACAAATAAGCTATCCACCCTTTTAATACAAAATTAATTATTTACCGTCTTTAAAGATCTTAGTTACGCTTCAGTCTTAAGAATGAAATGAACAAAATTTTATTGATAACTATACATTTTATTTAACAATGAGAAAAATTTGTATTAATGTTGTTAGTAAAATTCAAATATAAATATGAAATGAAATAAGAAACAACTGCTCTCTCAAAAAGGAAAATTAATTGCTCGGTAAATTAAGTATTCTGCCTCTTAAACCAGTCTTATTTCTATTGGTAAGTGTTCCTTGCGCATAATAAAAGTAAAGCGATCTTTTAATGACAGTCCAACACTCAAAAGGGCCCAAATAAATAAAATAAAATTACATGCCTCGTTACACAGTGAGATAAATGCCTCGACGCCTTTGGAGAGTATTTTTAAATTCCTTGTATACACTTTGGATAAAATAAATAATTTTAGTTTTCACTTGTACGACCCTTATAATTATCCTCTTAACTTTTGCAAAGGATAGCCTCTATCCGAAATGTCAGTTTTTTTTTTAGGGTTTTACCACCCTGTGTTCAATTTTTATTATTTATTAAAAAATTTTCTATCATGTTTACACGCTAACTGTAAGTAGCAAAAGCATGCAGGTATTCTCGTTTTTTATTTGAAGATAATTTTTAATTTTTCTTTAAATTTTCAAAGTAATTTAAAGGCGTTGTTGCATTGTGTTCATTACAGTTTTCAATAATATGGAGCACCTTTTTGATTGGTGAAATTTTTTTGTAGAAAGCAAAAGTATTTTTAAAAAAGTATTATTCACAGAAATATTATTCTATTTTGCTTATCATGAAGATTCCAGAACTTATTAAAAGACTATAAAAAATAAGCAATAATTAACCCAATCTTATTATGTTAATTCAGTTCATAATATATTTTAAACAGAATTATGTCTAATCTAGGATTTCTCAGAATCTCAAAAAAAAAAACCCACTTTTATCTACATCTACGGTATTAAGCTTACAAATAATCCATAATAATTCTTTAAATTCCATACAAGGCTTCAATATAAATTTAAACTTGAAGGTGAAATATAGGCTCTTTTGCATTCATGCATAAAAAAATATTGCACACTCATACCAAGTGCTTTCAAAAAATTACTAACAATGCTTTCAAAAAAATAACCATTTCCAGAACTCTTTGAATGAATCTCCTCTATTTCATTTTATTTCAGGAATTTTATTACACAGGATTGGTTGAGTTTAATTACCAGTATTTTTCATGCATAACAAAACTATTATAATTTAAAATGAAATATTTTTTATCTCAAAATGCCAAGGATGAAATGTAATGAAAAACCATACCTGTGAAATTTTTTTCTGTCAGCAAAGCATGAATTAAAAAGGAAAAAGAAAAAGAAATAAAACTAATGTTAAAGAAGTTAAATTTAAAGGAAATTTACCATATGTACATGCATGTAGGTTCGCCTGCGTATAAATCGGTCCCCTATTTTAGGCTCAAAAATCAAGAAAAGAAAAATCGCTCTATTCCCCTGCAGATTTTATTTGGTTCCTATTTATAAGGCCTATTTTCGAGGATAAATTTCCTGACCAATAGGCGCATATATACAGAAATATAATTCTAAAAATTTTACTTGTAAATGTTTAAACTTCTTTTTAATGTACAGTAATTTAAAATGAATTGATTCTAAGTTTATTAAAAGTACCAATACAGATATGTGATACAGTATTACCTGCTTATAGGAAATCCAAGGGAACAGGTTTTTTTCTCCCATTATATCCGGATTTTGTTATATCCGAAATGTAATAAAAATGTATTAAAAGTAGGTGTAACCAATGTTTTAACCAATTTTATTCATGATCTTTAAAAATTCCTAGATGGTTTTCTGTTTTAATGATTTTATAAAATTTTTGTGTATAAACCTATGTAATTTAAAGTAACTATCAAAAATTTCGTCCAGAACATCACCATAAACGTTACATAATTTTTTACTTCATTCATAAGAGAAGCCACGTGCTTCGATGATGGAATGGGCTCTCCTCTTTGGCACTGTTCGGCGATTGCGTCTTCACTAAGCATCTCTAAAGTTATGGCAGCATCGTCAAATATTACGTACAAAGTCTTCGAATGTCATCGATGCTAACTTCTTTCTGTATAGCCTATGGCTCTTGATCACAAAACCCTCAAATCTTTCCTCCTCCTCCTCAATTTCATTACCTCCACTGCAAAACTCAGCTTTCATATAGATCATGTGATTGGTTTAAGTATGATTGGATGTGTATAGGACAGACTTATAGTGGCAATTGGTTGTATTTTCATGACAAATTTCATGAAACCTTCGCAATAACCGGATTTCTTTCAAAAACATTTCACAATAAACATGTAAAAATGCATAGAAAATAGACTAAAGGGGGTTGGGACCAAATTTGGTTTCACTGTATGCAGGTGTTTACTCTAATGGTGTTCATTATAAGGGGGTAATACTGTATTTGAAGTTTGTAGTAGGTAGTTATTTTAAATCAATTAGGATTAAAGGAATAAATAAGGCACTAATTTAGGAAAAAAGAGTTATTAAGAATATGGTTGAGTGAAAAGAATAACGTGAGACACACTAAAATCTGTATCTCATTAAATATGTACTTCTGATGTTAAATGTGTTCTGTATTTTAGATGACAAAAAGAATTAATTTAAGATTTTTAAATAGGCAGAGCAATATCAATGCTGTCAATCCGACTATTAGCAGTCGACTGAAATGTCTTGTAACATGATTACGGCTACCTGACAAGAATTATGATAGTTTGGAGCTAGACACACGGGACATTCTAATTCTGAAGTAGTGTGGGCATTCAACATTCCTCGACCCACCGTGTCAAGGATTACAGATAGTACCTCATTTCAGGCATTATCTATCACCATGGACAATACAGTAGCCAAACACGGCTGCTAAATGCATGACCAGTGACTTCTGGGTAGAATGGTCCTTCGTAACGGACACACGTCACTACGTCAATTAACAGCCACATTCAATGAAGGGTGTACTAGAAACATATCACAGCAAGGTGGTACGGATAAAATATGGCAGTAGAAGACCAACAAGAGTGGCTTTGAAGGAATGACATCGAAGGCTGTGCCTCACCTGGGCTCGTGAACATATTCATTGGTCCTTAGATGACTGGAAAAACATAGCTTGATCTGATGAGTCAAGATTTAAGTTGCTGCAAGCTGATGGTAGAGTCGAGTGTGGCGCAGACCCTATGAGGCTATGGACCCAAGTTGTGAGGAAGGAACTGCGTAATCTGGTGGTTGTTCTATCCTGGTGTGGGACATGTTTACACGGCAGGGTTTGGGTCCCCTGATCATATTGAACTTACAATTGACTGGGAATCATTATGTCCAGCTGCATGGTTACCATTTGCAGCCCTTCATGGCCTTCATGTGCCTTAACAACAATGGGAGTTCCAGGAGGACAATGCACCATGTCATCGAATCAAAATTACTTGCAATTGGTTTGAAATGCATTCTGAACAATTTCAAAGAATGAACTGGCTATCTAAATCACCAGACATGAGCCCCATAGAACTTATTTGGAATCCATTCATGCACAAGAGCTTGCACCTGCAACACTCATGCAATTATGGGCAGTCTAGATAGCCTGCATGGCTGAACATTTCTTCACAGGACGTCTGCCGACTGGTAGAGTCTTTTTGTCCGAGGCGACATAAATGCCAGGTGTCTATAAATGCCACAGCAAAATACATGCTGTTTACAGTTGTCAAGTTTTGAAGAGTGGCCAGTTGAAATTATATGCCTTGAGAATGTGGACTTTCCTGGATTGTAGTTCTTTATATGACTAAAGTGCTTCTTAATCCTGGTTTCAATCTGACGACAGCTTTAACGTAAATACTTCACAGGACAATTATCGCATTGTATCTCTAGATGCCAGAAAGGTCTGCGACAATTCGGTGAATGTCAATTCCGTGGACACGACAATTCGGTGGAAATGCAAATTCAGTCGAGATTTTAAATCACTGAAGAATTTTAGATACTTACTCGTTTGTTTGTTTTTTGACATATAAATATGTCCCTACAGATATAAATATATCTATATCCGTGTGGATATAGTATATAGAACACAAAATCATGTAAATTGTGTATCCAGGTCACAGATATCGAATAAGGCTATTGCTCTATTGTTATCCATTAACAGAAAATATTCCTTAATCATAATGTTATGTGTCCGGTTTGAATTTAATCATCCAGCTAATTATATGTATGAACAGTACTCCAAATAAACAATTTTTGTTATATTTAAGATTCATAGTTAATTATAGTCAATTAGCAATTTGTCAGCTCTTAAGGAGGGGGATGTAGAAAATGATAATCTGAAAGGGAGGGGTTATCTCGAAAAGTAGACACTATACGATCACAGGAAAGGTTTTGTTACAACTCATCAGGGAATGGGAACACTGCATAAGTAGTTCAAACAAGGGTAGATTTATCTTGAATTTAGTAAGTAGACGAATATACTAGTAAGTAAGTTTATTTAGAAGAGAGAGAGTGTAGATTGTTGGTGCGCCCTTATACAGGTAAGTTTCGTAGCAACATAATTCTTGGGTTAAGAAATATTCTTTTAGGTGGGTTTTAAGTGAAGAGTTGTTACTGAATCATTTGGGGAAAATTACTGAAAAGATATTCAAGAGCGCCATGAAACTTTGGATATTATAACTGACGAGCTCACACCATACACCGTCAGTTTATAATTGACACATCTTTATTGCAATTACAAAGCAATTTGCTTCACTCATTTTATGTCGAAGTCACTTTATATGCATGAATCTTTTATCTATTCTTTATTAGTTTACAAATAAATGAGATTATTTTTTTATTAAATAATTTATTAAATCTTTTTGTAAAAAGTGTAACATTTTTATTTTGTTTTATTGCTAAGAGCTCTATTATTCAATTAAAAATACTATAATTCATAAATTACTACTTACCATATATTCCCGACTATAGGTCGCGTGCAAGTATAGGTCGCACAAAATTTAGAGTAAATTTTGGTACAAAATTTTTTTCTGCTTACATTTAAACCAGATCACCATAACTGATAATGCTAATTACATCTCTTAAAGATCACAACAAAACAAATAAATGCCATCTTGAAGCAAGTCTAATTAAATATAAAACTATCAAGACTCTTCAAAACTCTCATCATCAATGTCACCAAAAAGTTCACTTATGGCCACAAAAAGGGGGGGGGGGGGGCCAAGTAATGAGTCAAAGTATTTTTCACTGCTTCTCAGATCATAAAAATTGGAAAACATCATGAGTTCATTACAGAAAAGTGAAAAAAGTGGATAAAGTTCCATTGCAGGGAAGAGGGAGAATGGTTTATTGATGGTCTCTGACAACACTTCCTAGAAAGAAAGCCTGTGCACTGAAAATTTATGCATTGTTACATGATCATAGGAAGTCATTATTTAGGGTTTACGGAGGGTTGATTCAGATAAAATGAGACGACTTTGCAGTTCTGTTACGATGGTGTAATACCATGGCGCCATCATCGGTTGTATTCGATGTGAGAGCCACATTGTTGGACTATCGCCCGGCACCATAATTTCCATTGAAGTAGGCTGAGTTTGAGGGACTCCATGGGAAGTTCGTTCCACACCTGCTGACACACTCTCCATAGCCTATCAACGGCTCTTGGTCGGCGACTTCCAAGCTGTCGTTTCAGGAGACCAAAACCACAGAAATCCATCGGTGATGCGTCAGGAGATTTTACAGGCACATGAGAGAAGGGAATAACTCGTATGCCCGTCTCCTGTTCCATCTTCCTGTAGTAAGCCACAGATGACTTGGCGCGCTTTATGACGTCGCTCCAGCCCAAGATTGTCATGTATTATTCTGGAGACTGTTGCCTGTGAAATACCTTTCCTTTGGGCTAGACTTCTCTGTGTGTGGGGATTTTCTTTCAGCACTTCAGCACTTCTCTGAGCTGGGCGTGTTGGCTGGGGCTTGCTTCTGGTCTGCTTCTCTGCTCGTCCACGTTCATTAGATGGTCGCAATTTGTTCTTTTTGATTATTCGACCCACAGTAGCTTTGGATACCACAATACCATTTCATTTGCATAATTCCACAATGCACGAAAGACTGAAGTTAGCGTCGGAAAGGCCAAACATATACCCTTCCAAAAAAGCTGTGATTTTGGAAGCCATGTTTCGGCACGAAATGTCCCAAATAACAGCAACAAGTGTATACAGAGCTAATCCCCATGAATAGTGGACGAGTCATGCATATCACATTCCGTCAAGGTCATACGTGGCGTTTAAAGTCGTCTCATTTTATCTGAATCAACCCTCCGTATTACTGGTAAAAATATGATTAACAATACCTTTTTATGATGATGTAACAATGTATGGATTCTCAGTGCAGAGGCTTTCCTTTTAGAATGGTGTTGTGTCTGATGGCTGTGTTCGTTAATATATTCAAAATGACAGCATGCAAAGTGAGCCATGATTAAATCTCCATTGAACTTAGTGATATTTACAAATATCCAAAGATTTTTTATAGGCAATTACTGTTAATAGTAAATAGATAGTAATTTAATAAAATTTATGTGGGAAAATTTGGCAAGATTTGGCAGTGTTCATTAATTTATTCAAAATGGTAGCATGAGAAGCGAAGCAGTGTTTATATCACCATCAAAGTTAGATTTCTCCATAATATTCGGTGATATTTACAAATATCCAAAGATAAAAAATTTTCTATAGGTGTTATTGTTAACAATATTAATATTAATTTAATAAAATTTAAGTGGAATTTTAGCTTCTCCTCCATCATCCCCCAAAGGATTAACAGGATTAAAAATCAACACACTTGAAATTTGTACAGGATTTTGAAAATCATTTCAAAAACTGAGAGGAACATACGAGGTGCGTTCAAGTTCTAAGGTCTCCTAATTTATTTTTGAAAAACTATTGACCCTAGAAAGCTGAAACTCCCGTCATTTCTCCATATAGTCAACCTTTACCCATAGACATTTTTCACAATGCTGATGCCATGATTGATAGGCCGCCGCAAATGCTTCTTTAGGAACCAGTTTTGTCTACTGGAAAATCGCTTATGCAAGAACAGAATAAAGCTTCTGCTCATCGAGCGGCTTTTCAGTAGGAAAACAGACCACTATAGAAGTGTTTGCAGCGGCAATACAATCGTGGCGTCAGCGTTGTGAAAAATGTGTACGCCTAGAGGTTGACTACGTGGACAAATGACAGGAGTTTCAACTTTCTAGGGTCGATAGTTTTTCAAAAATAAATTAGGAGACCGTAGAACTTGAACGCACCTCGTATAACTAAAGAAATTTTCTTGATGCAATATTTTTTCTTTTGTTATTAATTTAAAAAAAAAGTGATGATAAAGATAAATTTGAAAATTATTTCATTTTTATTATATTTTATGTATTTTTGTTGTTACCATTTCATTTGTATTATTTGTATATTTTATCTGTAATTATTTCTTTTTTGTATATATTTTTTCTGTAATTTATTTATATTTTTTGTATATATTTTACTTCTATTTTTTTGTATTATAACTTCAAAATTTTATGACAGTCATTTTAATTTTATTATCAGTTTGGTGGATAAAAAGGGAAACCTGGAGGGGGAAATAGTTATAGCACCCTTTCAATCTAAAAATGAAATGAACTCTGCCCTCTGTCCCCCCCCCCCCTCCAATCGCCTTTTTATATTAAACCAGATTGTAGGAGAGGAGTCACCGTGCTAAGTAATGCCAAATTACTGATTTATCTACCCGATTCCTATTTTAACGAGCTTGGGTAGTAATTTAAGAATTGAATAATGGAACTCTTGCAATAAAACAAAATAGAAAATGTTGCACTTTTTACAAAATGATTTAATAAATTATTTAATAAAGAAATAAGTTGATTTATATTTAAACTAATGAATAATAAATAAAAGATTCCTGCATAAAAAGTGACTTTGGCATGTTGGCCGAGAGCACTGAGATACGGGTCTTATCGCTCTCGCAACCAGCAAGTCGCAGGTTCGAATCCCGCTTGGAGCATGGATGTTTGTGATTGTCCTTTATTATAAAAAGAAAAACCCATGTTGGGCTTTGGCCTGTTGGGGACAACCCGCGGGTTGTTTAGAAAAAAAAAAAAATTAAAATGAATGAAGCAAATTGCTTTGTAATTGCAATAAAGATGTGTCTGTTATAAACAAACAACGAGTTAAATATCTAAAATTCTTCAGTGATTTAAAACCTCAATCGAATTTGCATTTCCACCGAATTGTCGTCCACCGAATTGACATTCACCAAATTGTTGCGTCCACCGAATTGACATTCACCAAATTGTCGCGTCCACCGAATTTTCGCATACACCGAATTGTCGCTCACTGAACTGTCGTCCACCGAATTGTCGGGCTCCCATGCCAGAGTTGTTTTGTTTTGAGTACTGTTTTGGAAAAGTGGAAGGACCTCTCACTCTCTTCTTGACTGTAAGTATTTTTTTGTTTTGCTATATATACACGTAGTTTTGTTATACAATGAGATAGTACTTGTAATCATAGTATCGTTTTGCTTGTAGAACTCTGAACATAAACTCTCAGCAATATGGTATTTTCCCTTCCGCGTATTCAGTTTACTTTTGTTACTGCCGTATCTTAAATTATCTATTAATCAGCTAAAAATAAATACAGACTTTTACTTACATTTTTGCATATACAAAAATTTTATATGTATAAATACTCTCTAGCATTATTTGTTAAAAGGTATTCTTAAAAACTGTTATTTTCCTAAGAAAAGCCTAATGGAAAGAATGATGTATAGTTTTTTATATGTTTATAGAAAGTAGGGGAAAAGTATTTTTTACCAACTTTCTCCTGGCGTGCCATCATTCCACCGGGAGCAGACATTGTTCGTTTATATCGCAGTTTGGGCCCCAAGCTCACGCTCAGTGATCGAACACTATCACTTTGACTCAAGTTGAGGGCTTCATGGGCACGGTTAAGTTTGCGCATGAATATTTCACTACTCATATCACTCTTCTTTAAATCTAACAATGAATCAACAAAGAAAGAATTTAAAGTAATTAAATTAAATATCTTCAAACATGTTGGGTCTTAGTTGTTTGTAAATATAAGTATATGGGTCTTTAAAACAACAAGTGATTTTACACAACAACATAGATTTGTAAAACATAGAGTCGTAAAATCACTTGTTGTTTTAAAGACCCATATACTTATAATTAAATGAAAATAAAAAAAAAATTTATATAGGGGTCACTTACAAAGACATGGCAACTATTTTTTTCAATGAAATGTAGACTACGTTCCACATTTTTCGTCATGCAGTAATGATATTGAGACATATGGTACTTATTGATGGCACCAAATGGTGTAGATATTCAAGGACAGAAGAGGAAGGGATGCGCGAAAGTCAGTTGGTTTTCAACCGTTGCCAAGTATGCATGTGAAGTGGCTAGAATAATATCATATTATATGTGTACGGAAAAACAGCAGTGCTTCACAGTCAAAACACGAGGAATGTCATGCACAACTTGTAGAAGCTGTTGGAGATTGTGCTCCCCCATACAGAACTGTTGTAAACTGGGCAGCAAATTTCCAATGTGAATGAACAGGAAATAGTGATATACCTCATTCAGGACGCCCTATGACTGTTAGTAATGATGTTGCTTTTGGCGTGATCGCACAATGCTTAGAGAACGATAGACAATGGTCTCTGCAGGAGTTGGTAATAGAAACGGTTCACGTGCATGCACACTATTGTGCTTGTAGATTAATTTTTTTTATTTTTACTCTTCTCTCTTGTTTACAATACTTTGAGTAACCCATGTAACAGACATTATTGGTAAAGTACATTGTGTGTGTATTTTCATATGTATTTTATGAAATGTTTGTAAAACAACACATTTGCCTGCAAAAATAGTTGGCATGACTTTGTAAGTGACCCTTCTATTTATTCCAATGCTTTCAAGTTCCTATTGCTAAACAGATAAAAATTGAAAAATGAGAAGAAAAATGTTGTGACCTATCTCCCTGGGATTGAAGCAGGGACTATGAGCATCTTATCTTTTCTTGTACAGACGGCAGATTATTGCAGAACGATAATCCATGGCACTTACTCCTTCGACAGAGTTTTACGCCATCCCAACTAATGACTGCTACGAGATGACAGTAACAGCCGGGACCAACAGCTTAACATGCTCTCCGAAGCACAGGAGAGTTCATGATGGAAGAGCTGCTGGCAAACGAACAAACCAGTGACTATCACCAACTACCGAGCATAAAGCACTGGTCTCTCAGCAAAATGAGTTAGACTAAAGTCCCCCAACAGCTGTGCCCCAAATAGCTGTCCCATCCAGCAGATGTCACCCAGCCAGCAGATAGCCACGCCTGAATTTGCATAATTCCATTGATCGGCGAGCCAATTGACGAGACAACCATGCCATGGCCGCCCCTAGACTATGAGCATTCAGTGAGCTTTATTTTTTTTTTTTACCAAATAAAGCCTGGACCTTGAAATTAGTTTCCTTTTCCACAAATTGGCCTGATTAGAAGCTTCAGCATTTCATTTGCATCTTTATCATAGTAATACTGTACTTACCCATTTC
>JAHWFO010045455.1:150871-163889 GCA_023313115.1 Rhysida immarginata | reverse complement strand
ACACAGACAACAAGAATTTCAATAAATTTTAATGGGGGGGGGGGGGGCGAATCAGCAACATGATGAATAAAATAAACCTTAATAAAAATTTCTGTTTCAAATTACATTAACTTATTAAAAAAAAACCTTAAATTAATGTGCCATTAGATTCAATTTCAGGTGAAGAATGATTAGAAGTTATCCGTAAAAAATCATTAAAAAATCAGTTATTACCTCGGGGATAAGCAATATCTCCAGAGCGTTCAAGGTAAACTTGTGCTTCCAGAAACAGTGCATCAAAACGATTTAGAAAAAATTCCCAAGAAAGAATATTGTGATCACTTAAACGTGTATAAAGTTGGTAAATAGTCTGCAAAACCATAGGCCTGTCCATAATTACTGTATCAAACTGCAATTCTAAACACCAACATAAGCACTAGAAATGAAAAAACACAGATTAAATTAAAAAAATATTTAATACAAGGAATTACCGTAATAAAAAAAAATAACCTGCTAAATGTTAAAAGAGATGGGATTGTTTCATAATTATTGGCCAATTCTGACACAAATTAAAAAACCCCCAGCAGTAACAGACAAATAAATAAATTTAATTCAGAAAAATATCTGCCCTTGCCAGGAATGCATTCTGTCGAATGTGATTTCAGTGCAAAAATGCTGCAAAAGTAGAAGCTCATAACAGTTCTTAAAAAATTGCTATGGCATGAATCACAACATCCTAGTTAAAGAACCATTTGTCTTTCAAGAGGTGATACAAATGGATAAACTTAATAAAGCCTGATGGGGCCACGTCGAGAATATACAAGGTGAGGGAGGGCCTTGTACACATGGCGTATGAGTTCTCCATGTTTCTAATAACACATGTTGAGAAGTATGGGACCCAAAGTAGTGAAGAGCAATACTTGAGATTGTTTCCAGTGATAGATTAGCAGTACATGTCAGTGGATTGTTTTGCCGCACTCCAAAAATTCATAATGCACTATAGTCTTGAAGTCCACCACACGAGTGAGAAGTCAAGTTTGATCATTTGTTTTGCTTATGCAGCCTCTATATAGATAACATTGATTACATCACAAACATGTCTAAATATATCTATTACATAACATTGGAATATGGACAGTAATTACAAAATACACATGAGTGATACAGGAATGCCTCTGATTGGTAAGTTAAAAGTGGGAATATAAAGCCACAACCTACTTCATCTCTAAATCCTTAAGGATCAAATAGGTCGTAATAAAATGGAACAGTAATTGGACAAGATATTATTCTTTCAAACCTTTTCTTATTTGGAAATTCAATTCCCTCACCCCTAATGGCATTAACCTTAGCAAAGGCACCATTCCCTCATTACCTTTCCCATATCTCTCTCCAACTTCAGCTATTCCTTAATTTGTCGCAAGCTCTATGGGCCCTTTTCTTTTTTCTTTTTTTTTTATCTTATCTTTTATTTCTTCTTTTCAATGTTCTTTCATATTTTTCTACCTTTGACCCAATGCTCTTACATGTGGGACTATTTTACAGGGTGACTAGCGACCGGGAATTGGCAGGGAATTTTTTTTTTTTTTCTTTAACCGGGAACAGTAAGGGAATCATAAAATCGAAAATTTTGAATAATGTCAATAATATTCTTTCATGGCAGCCTTTTTTGTCTGCTGATAATCAGGAAAAATCAAGGAAAATTCAGGGAATTTTACGAAATCTTTTTGCTAGGCACCCTATCATTCCTAAGCTTTTTTATAATTTCAATTTCATATGTGTCATACTATTGCATTTTTCTCGCCGCCCCCTTATTATTTCCTATTTGTCCTCCGTCCTGTCCTATCCCAACAGTTCTTCTAATTAATCTCATTTGTTCTCTTCTTGTTTTTCAGCCAATACCGTATTACTATTCCCCATGCAAACTATATATAAACCCGTCCGTTAGTACAACTTTCATAACTTCAGGATAGTTCTCTAATATTCTATTTGCTTTTAGAGAATTATCCTTTTTTGCTTTGATAAAGGATAGTCTCTATCTGAAACATCAGCTTATTATTTTGATTTTGATTAATTATTTTTGTTTATTATATCTTATTTTTTATTTAATTTGTATTTTTAATTAATAACTATTATTTATTCTTTTTAACCTACAAATCAGAGGCGTTTGCATATTGCCCACATGCATATTGTAACTCCTGTCCATATTCTAACCAATCATGTAAGAGATATATTTAGACACACCTGTAATGTAAACAATGTTATCCGTATACAGACTGGTAAGCTTTTCATAAGTATTCTTGATAGAGCTGAGTGTAAACAGCAAAAGCGGTCGGAATTTTTGTGTCTTTCTTCTGTTATGCACTGTAAAGCCTTCATAAACCTCATCAAGGAGACAGTACAAAGACCTACATATTTTATAAAGAAATAGAAGCCTTAAGAAGAACCCTTACCTGTGATATAAGTAAATATAAATTGTTAAATATACATCGTTATACTCCTCACATGAAAGGCAAAATGCCACATAAAAGCAAACCATTTCAAGATAAATATTTTATGTTTTATTAAAAGAATATTCCTGAATGACTAATCTTTTAAAATGTTAAAATAAATAGAAGATACTATGTTTTACCTTGAGTGAAGATTCCTTGATAGTTTCTAGACACAGCATAGCTTTTTGGGCAACAGTGGGATTATTATCATCCATGCTGCTTATTAAATAGCAGAAAGCATTAGCCAAGGAAGACTGCAGTGGTTGGCTCTGTCTCACAGGTTCCCATTCAACAAAACGAGCTATCATAGTCACCTTTTCCACTGTACAAGAGAATACAAAAAAAAAAAAAAAAGACAAGTGCAATAAAATTGCAGATTTAAAAAAAAATAAAATATAAAAAAATAAAAAACTTCAAATGAAAATGGATTAAGGATAATTATTATAAGACGAAAGAATGAAAGAGGTATTTCAAGAAATTTCTATTAAATGCTCAACAGCTGCAAAACTTAAGGAGCCTTGTGTGGTAAAATTCCGGCCCAGATTTCTATATAAAGATATTTCTTCATATGGAGTTCTAAAGTTCCAAATTGTGCTATGAAGAGTTGTCAACATTTTGAAAAATTTGTGCTTTATTGTCTGGACATAAAAAGCTTTGAAAGACCGTAGTAGAAATGCTGAAGATTAAGAATTCAAGGAACCCTGTGAGATGGTAGGGACTCATTCACTTCATACCTGTCTGAGGTATCATGAAGATCTATCAATATGAAAATGTCTGCTAAAGAATTTTGAATTATTAAATAGTGGAAGACCAGATCTATCATTAATTATTGGTTTTATCATATCATCCCTTTGTCAGTTCCCTTTAAATTGTGACGGGACGTGCACGATATTAAATTATCGTACACTGCCCGACACTACAGATATGCCCAAGTGGACATATCTGTGTGGTTTGTTTTATTATCATAAAGCAGCCAAGAGTAAAAGGGGAAGGGGAATTGATCGTATAGGGGAATTAATGTCAGAAATTCAGGGAATAAGGAGAAAGGGATGGTATTATTTTGGTCGTATATATTAATTTAATTCTCGTTTTTTTTTTTTTTGAAGTACTATGAAAAAAATTAACTCAATTGTATCTAGAAGATGGAACAGCTGAGCTCTCTCAACAAACAAATACATGATAAAATATAGTAGAGAATTAATAATTAAATGGAAATATTTTATTCAAATTTTCTTTTCATTTTTACATGAAAGAGAAAGTAGGCCTAGAGCCCATTTTGTTTAAGGACTTAGGGCCGAATCACTAGGCGCTGTAAGAGTCGAGTCGAGTAAGGTTTCCTACTCCAGCGACTGCATTCAAGGGAAGATCTACCCTCATCTCATCATTAACGCGTTATACTGGAGTGTGAAGAGAGTTTGCCACTCCAAATTTCAAGTGACCATTTTTGGCCACTTGAGGAGCGAATTCTCCACTCCACCTCGCTGATCTAGTGAAACAGCATGGCAGCCATTTCATCGCTTCGTAGTAAAAATGTCATGCCATTGCATTGTTTTTACTTCAGCGCGAAAAACGAACAAGTTATAGAATGCCTTTAATTGAAAGGTATCATTATATCTTGTTGCGAGATACCGTCGTATTAAAAACTTATTAAAAACGTTCATTTTGAAATGGGCTCCATACAGGAGGAGTTCAAACGAATAGAGGCGGGGGGAGGGCAGAAAAACTGCTGTGGCGAAATTTATTATGTATGCCTTTATTATTTTATAAACATGCATATATATTTTTAAATTATATGCACGTTCTAACATTTATGCTATTAAAAATTATTACTATTTTATACGAAAATATTGGATTACAATCAATAAATTAAATTAAATAAATAAAATTAAATTAAATTAAATAAATAAATTGATATGAGGCAGTATTTAAAAAATTTTCTCATTTATTTTATTAAGCTTATGAACTATTTAAGAAACCTAAAATGAATATTTAAGAAATGTAAAATGGTAAAATATATTTAACTATTTAATAATTTATTTAAGACAAACATTTTTTGTTAAATAAGCTATATTTGTGTAGGCAACACTAAACAAAGAGTTTCTTTTCTACTTCACTCCTTGTTTCATTGACCTATGTCCTCCATTGTTGTTGCCTAGCAACGTGACGCTTTCCATGCAAAAATTTCGTCACTTTCGTTAAAAATATCCTCAAACCCATGACTGGTTTCTTCAAGGAAAGCATCAAGCAACACTCGACAGAGGGAAGGCGGTAAATGCGTTCTGATTGGAATCTGGGTGTTTCGAGTAGCCCTTGACCTTCAGCCCTTGATCGAGTGTCGTTTGTCACTCTTTCGAGTGGTGTGCTAGTGATTCCGCCCTTAGAAGGCAGAAAGTGTGAACAATGAGATAGGGGTAAAGGAGTGGTGTTGCCTAGGCAACGAACACAGAGACAGAGAGTTCTGAGAAATAAGAGTGTTGAACAATAAAATCAAGGTCATGGGTGAAAGGGAAGTGAGATATGAAAAAGGAAGAGAGTTGAATAGTGGAAGTCGAAGTGAACAGATGGAAATATGTTAGCTGGTGAAATAGAAGTGTTCTTTTAGCAGTGATGAAATACAAGACGTATTTCAAAGTGACAGTGAGAAGTGTGTTAGGAAGTAAAGGAGAAAGGAACTGAGAAGAAGCTCGGCGTGTGTAACCAGCGATCAACAGACGGGTGATGCTGAGTACTACGACGGCAAAAACGACTCAGGCAGCCGGAGAAGATCGGCAGCGGATCCCATGCCGGAGGCAATGAAACAAGAGGTACGTGGACGTAGGCGGGTGGTTTGGCAGCAGGTGTCTGGAATACATGGATACACGGCAAGAAATGAGACAGGGATCCCTGAGCCGGGGTAACTAGAGTGTGTTCAATCTGGGCGGTCTCTCTCAGCGTGTACCCCTTTGTAGCCAGGCTAGAGGGCGAGGACGCATGGGGACAGCCAGCCAAGCAGTCCGTGCTGCGTAGCGCAGCCGAGACAGCACCAAAGACCAAGACAGGAGTGTTCCACCACGGCAGGATGAAATCGACCGAGACCAGTAGCAGACCAGAGGTGCGCGAGAACTCATAACCCACACCCCAACAGGTATCAACGAACAAGCAAGAGTGTCAACGAACGATTCAGATAAGTGCACTAAGTTAATACAGGCCTGCGCGAACTTGGTAATTAATAATGGGACTAAACGGGACTGGATTGTGTAAGAGTGGTTAATAACGTTCAATGTTTTCCTTTAATGATGAGAGTAATTATAAGTCATTAAATTGTGTGTGTGTGTATCCATAATTATCGATAGGGGTTAGCAATAAGATAGAGAGAGACAGTTAATGATCTAATAGTAGCTAATAAAAGTTGAAAGAGGGTTTTATAAGATTAAGGAAGTTTTAGTGCAATAATTGGAAATATTGAGATGTTAAGAATTTTGATTATTATGTTGGAGAAGTTATTCCATAAAAAAATATTTAGTTTTTTTTTTTATTACTTGTAACTGTTTAAGCAATTGAATAAATTTATTTCACATATACTTATATAAGTTAACTTATTGAGTTTTATTTATAAATCGTTAATATATGAACTAATGCCATCTTGGGATACAATTGAGTAATTGATAAAATCTGGTACACAAGGAGAAATAACTAAACGTACTGGAGGTCATATCTGCCGCCAAGGAGCAGAATACTAGGGGATTTAAGCAACAACTGGGAAATTGATTTAAATTTGGGAGTGGTGGATGTTAACAATTTTTTTTGGTTACCTTTTTTTATACATATTATTAACGGGACTTTATCATAATAAAAAGAAGGGGATGGATGAACTACCACTATACGATCTATATATAAAAAAAAATTGCGGCACAGGTAAGTGATAATCATAAGGTACTCACGTGTAGCGATATAAGTTAGATGATATAAGTTATTAGATAGTCTGGTAAAGTTAGAAAGAAGAGCACATCGTAGCGGTTAAGAAATTATTAGTTTTTTAAGTGCGTTGTGGAAAGTTCCTTTATTTAGATAGTGGATATTAGTATAAGGGTGAATAGGAAACTTATAGCAACAACGTCACAATATTTTCAACATCCTTTGATATAGAAGATTGATATTTTGTATGTAGGTTGCTATGGCCATGTCCTACTTTACTATTTAGTTTGGTTTGGTTTGTAAAGACCACTGGATTACTACTCTCATTACTCTGACCCGACTGGGACAATCTGGCCCAAACTTCATATTAGTATAAATACTGCCTAAAGGAATCTACATACCAAATTTCAATCCTTGACATATTTATATAACATATTTATCTGATAGACCCCTCTAACCCTAGATATTCATTAATTCCACCCCATCCAATCCCCATAACAATTTCAATGTCAGCAGAAAATACAGTCTCCAATGCAAATTTTGCAACTGTTTTTATGTTGGCATGCTTCAAGATTATTCTCTACAAGCTATAAAGAACATCTAATGTCATATTTGAAAAAGGACAAGAAATCAAACTATGCAAGTCACCTGCTGAAGAGCCCCCTTCATCCTCCCCCACTCCCCCTGAAAAACAGATGATTCTATGATGATTCTAGAATATTCCAATAATCCAAAAAGAACAGCTATACGTGAAACCACTGAAATTTACAAGGCCCAATCAGATTTTTCGACAGATATACTGAATATGCAGCTGTCATTCGAGATATATCCTCTGCCAGCTCCTATTCGAAATTTATTATAAATACACCTTTTCCACCAATACTTTGTCACGTGTCATATTTTGTATAATTTGACCCAATCACACAGTTCATTGTGTTCAAAATTGAAGGGCTTGGTGCAATAAGGACCTAAGCCACAGAAAATATAAATGGATTTTCTGCCCCAAGCCCTTCAATTTTTGCTTATATACCATTGTAAATTCCTCTTCTTATTACTTTGAAAAAGCCAGGAATAAATGGTGAACTAGTCAGATTCTTTAAAGTTTCTATTATGTATTGTAAGACCTCCATTTCTTACATAAACAATATACCATGTGTCTCAAAAGTCGCATGCCATATGAAAAGTTTATGAATGTTGGCTTTATGTTCATACAGTTTCGCAAGCTTATTGTTCATGTTCAAAGTGTGCACCATGCACTCGAAGACAATGTCTCACATGAACCAAATTTTCTTCTGTCACGCGTAAAAGTGCAGCTGGTGGGCTTGGGAATATCAGGGTGCCGGCGATGAAATTCGTCTGCAGCTTCTTAAGATGTTCTGTGGTGATCTTCACAAAGAAGTATCAGCTCTACACGTTATCTCGGTGTCAGCATTATTCCTCTACTTCACTATTTCACCTACAAAATCAAAGCAACCAATTAATCCATTTGGCACGCAACTTTTGGGACACATGGTATTTACTAAACGAAAGGGATGCTATAGAAATCACATGAGTTGTAAAGAGCAACACCTGATAAGCAATTTACTCTTACAGCAAGCCCACAATGAACTTGCACAACACAAGTTCTTGATGAAGAAATTCAGTTATGGATTTAGACGTGTGCTTGGGATCCCGGTCTTGCTGGAACACAAACCATCGCCTTAAAACCAATTGTTGAGCTGGGATGAGAAGATGTTCATGTAGGACAGATTTGTAGAGATGCTGGTCCATTTTTGTTCCAACCGTCCAATACCATTCACCACCATGCACCCCCATACCATAATATTACCTCCACCATATTTTACTGTGGGCTTTATGCATTTCAGATTAAGGAAGGACTTCGCCTGATTTTTTCCCTATTTTAGAGCATCCATCAGACCCAAACAAGTTGAAATTGCTTTCATCTGACCATATAATCCGGTTCCAGAATTTTTCATCTTTGTCCAGACGATGTTTAGCCCATTGAAGTCGCCACTTCCTATTAACATCACTAATGTATGGTTTCTTCCTAAGTGTGCAACCACGCAGATTATCTTCATGCAGTCGATTAAGGACCGTTTGAGGCATGATGGTGATGCTCAGGTCTTGTTTCAGTTCTTGAAAGAGAGCAGGGGCGGATTTTTTCTTGTCTTGTCATATTCGTTGAATAATTTCTCTGTCTTCTCTTTCTGTTGTTTTTCTTTTTCTACCTCTTGGTTTTTAATTTCTCCTGTTTTCTGATACTTCAGAAGTATGTATTGCACAAACGTGCAAGGTGTTTTCAATTCCTTAGCTATTGTTCTTTGGCTTTTTCCATCTTGGAAGCTAGACATTACTCGTCCTCGAATATCAAGTGAATATTCATTTGATTTAGTTTTTTTTTTTTTTTTTTTTTTTTTTTTAATTTATTTTTATTTTTTTTGATCTCTCACTTGCCATTGTTTGAAATATTTTGCTCAGTTTAGTGTGCATACTACAATAAAACAGGGGTTGGATGGATGATTTTTTTGCAGTGTATTTCACAAATTGTGTTGTTTTGTCCCCTCCCCCATCCCTTAAAAGACATTTGATCATGGCGAAAACATTCGCAAATACATTCAGTTTACTGGGGGTTGTTAAACCTTTGATTACATGGGATGATTTAATGCAGTTCACGATTTTAGCATTTTTTAAGGATGGACGGATATTTTTTTGCTCATTCATAACAAATAAAACAAGAACAGAAATCACAATTCCACAAATGAGACTTTTAATCTGGAGCCACTGATGTACATTTCGAAGACACTGCCCTATTCATCAGCGTGTAAATTAGGAATACAAAGTAGTACTATAAACTGAGTGGCCAAAGGTCACGGGAAGGGTTGTCTCATTTGAAGATTTGCCGTGTATGACTCCTGAATGTTGCGACCAGATATGGCTATGGTGCTAGTGTAGACACGATTTCTGGGCAGTCTATAACAGAACATGCCAGCACGTTACGAGTTGACCGACTTTGAACATGCGATAATAACCGGTGCAAGACGCATGGGTCATAACATATTGGAGATTACACAAGTATTCGGATTTCCTAAGTCAACAGAATCTAGAGTGGATCTTCAAAATTGCAGAGACAATGCATAAACGGCTGCACAGGACGACCACAAGTGCTGACGAACAGACTTAACGTCACCTCAGCGAGCCATACGGGGCGGTCGACAGGCTACTGAGAATCAGATCACTGCTAATTTGAATGTGGGGCATCAGGAACTCATTTCTACCAGGACTGCAAGAAAAAAAATACACCGCATAGGCTTTGGCAGTCGACGACTAACTCGTGTCCCTCGACACAGAGCTCAACAACTGGCATGGGCCCGCGAGCATTATCACTAGACCATGGAACAGTGGTGGCATGTAGCATCATCAAATGAATGCACGAGTGTGTGGCTTATGTCCCATGAAGCTATGAATTCTGCATGTCAACAAGACTGTGTCAGGCTAGAGTGTGACTCGGTTATGGGCTGTGTTCAATTAAGCGTCGGTCAATATCCCTCCAGAATGATTCCAACATCTCATAGAGTCCATGCCTTGACATGTTACTGCAGTTTTGAGGGCTTGTGAAGGAGTGACTCGCTATTAACATTATATCCAGTGCCGTCCCATGACTTTTGGCCATCCAGTTTATACAGGGTGTGACAGGTATTTGAGAACAAAACGATGACCGCAGATAAAAGGAGCAAACACTTAAGATACCACAGAGCCTTTAATACAATTTACCTTTTTGTACAAAAAGACTACAAATTACATATTGTTATTCAATAAAACTACCGTCCGCCGCAATGACAACCTCCATACACTGCCAGAACCGCTGGCAGCCAGCAATGAGGTGGGTCTTCTGGATTTCTATTATTGCCTCCACAATAGCTGGCCTGAGAGCTTCAAGGGTGTTGTGTGGATGCTTGTTGGACTTCCTCTCAATGACGCCCCAGAATAATAGTCCAAAGGATTGAGATCAGGGGAGCTGGGTGGGCCACATGTTGGGAGGGATGTGGTCGTGAAGATTTTGGTCATCCTTGCTTGGGTGCTGTGGCCTTATGACTTGGAGCAGAGTCCTATTGAAAAATATACAGCCAACCACGTGCTACAGCAGTAATCCAGGGCTTCACAACCTTGCCAACACATCAGTGTAACCTGCAGCTCCCTCCCGAGTGCCCTTATGGACTTCCCAGGGTCCTCATCGATTGCATCTTGGACAGAACGGATGAATTCCGGCGTCCTGATACAGTCCGAGCGTTGACAATGACATTTCCTCTGTGAAGCAGTTGGCACATCACCATTGGCAGCATCCAGTTCTCCCCGAACTTTGAAGACGAACGAACGGGCGACTTTCAAGAATGCAGCAATCTCGGAGTTGGAGTATCCTGCAGCCAAGGAGACGATGACAGCATGTCGCTTCACTTGCTGGGTTATCTTTAGATCCGCCATGTTTATCTGCCTCGTTTCGAAATTGTTAAATAATGAGAACACGTGACTATTACCGTAATTTTTGGTATACAATACGCACCCATATATAATACGCATCTATGTTTTTGCAAAATTTTAGAAAAATTGCCTGTATAAAATACGCATTCGTGTATTATATGCAATTTATATACCTAAGATATGCAATTCAGCAACAGGGAATGCCCCGCCATATTTGTTCAAACGTGCAGTGCATTATGGTTGTCTCGTTTTTAAAAGCTTTAGACTTTTTATATTTCCATAAAATTAAGAAATGTGAATTTTTCAAAATTAATTATCATAAAACAATATTTATTCATTACATATAAAATTACATTATATCAGAAATAAATTTATTTAAAATCCTTCAAAATCGAAGACGTCTGTGTCTGAGCAAAATAATTTCATCATTTCCGTAAGCAGTTCACTGTTAGGCCTAATTATCGTTTCTTCCTTGACTTTGATTCTCCTGATTGAATCGTCTACAGGAATTCTTGCTTTCACAAAAACATTTCATGTTGTATTTTCTTGAATTGTCTGCCATGCAAAATATATCCATATGAAAGATAATTCAAACGTTTTATCTTGACATCTTTATAAAGATCGGTTAATAGCAAACATCCCCTATATTCCATGACTGATATCATTAAGACTAGTAGCATTCATGTATTGCATTTATAACTCTGTTACTTCTAGTTAATGGTTGAGTGATTTTCCTTACTTTTTGAACTTTATTACAGATTTCATGCAAAATAATAGTTCTTTCTTTCTTTCTTTTCGCAGCCCACGCCTCCAGAGGATAGGAGACTAGCTGATGCAGTTCAGGCAAGTCCTAGGTTAAGATTAGATGCAAGAGTCACCTAACGATTAATGAGAGGTTTTTGTAGTCTTTCCAGGAGATCTGTTACACTTAAAAAGTTGAATAAAAGTCTGATCACAACACGTTTCGATTTTTGGCTCATAGGCGTGGCTAAGAGAGAAGTCAATTCCTCTTCGTTGGAGTTCTTGGATGAAGGGGGCCCTCTGGTGGCGAAAAAGGGGGCAGCGGAGCAAAACGTGCTCCACAGATTCCTGCGCACCACACTTGCAGAGGTCGGAGGTCACTATTTTCAACCTATGAAGGAAAAGATTTAGCGGCACATGGCCAGTCCTGAGTCTGAATAGAACCGATTTCTCTTGATAGGAGAGCCATCTAGGTGAGGAATAGTTAAAGTATCCAATTTTTGGGAATAAATTTTTATAGTGACGAGCCTTGTTTTCTACAGCCCAAAGATCGTTCCAAAGCTCTGTAGTGCGTCTCCGAACACAATTCCTAAAGGTTGAGGCGTCTACTCATGAAGATTTAGCTGGCTTTTCCCCTGTTCTAGCCCAGTGTGCGAGCTTATCTCGTTGATTCCACGGTGGCCAGGGACCCAGAGAAATTTTATGTGGTAATTCTTAGAAATAAGTAGTTGTAATAGGTTTATCACTTGGCCGACAAGGTTTTTGAAGTGCCAATGGTGTTTGTTAAGGCTTGTTTGAATAGAGATGAGTGCACTTTTAGAGTCTGTAAGGATAAGATAAAAATCCGGGGGAAGGGTTGCTATCAATAGCAACGAACGATGAATTGCCGTTAGTTCAAGTTGATAAGAACTGGTAGCAGGCTTGATTTTTTGCGAAATTAAGTGTTTGTTCTTTAGATAGACACCAATACCACCAACGGGACACGAGGGGGACAGGGAAGCATCCGTGTACAATTTAGTAAATGCAGAGAATTTCTCTCTTAGGAACTCATCAAAAAGACTATTGCATATGGATGGCGTGGGGGCCTCAACTACCCAATTCGGAGTTTCAGTGATGAGGTCGAATGGGGCACGTTCCCAGATATTCTTTAACACCGTCATTCCACAGATCTTTAAATGGCCGCATCTGAACTTGCTTAAAATTTGGGACATAAGTAGACGGAGTCTATTTGATTTTAAAACTAAAAGACAGTTTTCATCGAATGAGAGATTCTCAGAGTAATTAGCGGCCACCTGACAAATTGAAAAGAACTGGGTGACTGCCTTTGCTTCCCACCTAAGAGTAGGAGGGGGCAAATTAGACTCAATATATAATGCAACACAGGGCGAGGACGGGGGGGGGGGCGTGTAAACAACTTCGAATTATTTTCCTTTCTTCTT
>JAHWFO010045455.1:136511-150771 GCA_023313115.1 Rhysida immarginata | reverse complement strand
TCTCCCACACGGCTTGTTCGCAGTCCTCGTTCCACCAACAAGGCCTCCGGGGGGTAAACCTGGCTCTGTTAGGATTCGAGTTATGAATTTTGGACTGAAAGACTTTCAAGAGGTTGTGGATGTCTGGAGAATGGAAAGAACAGCCTTTCAGAGTTTGCATGTCATGAGTCAAGGGAGGGGGGAGATTGTGCTTCAAGACTGGCTGGGCAGCTATCTGAGGGGAACGGGCTGGGGTTCTGAGTGAGACGGTTAAGCGAATGGGCTAATGATCGCTCCCAAAGGAGCCTGGGATTATTTCTAGATGAATAGAGAAGGGACAGTCCAGGGAAACTAAAGCGAGATCAAGATTGGCAGAGGGCCATTCAATATTAGATGGTTGATATGTATGTTCAGAGGTAAAGAGAACTGCGAAATTTAGAAGACCTTGGAGATCTTCCAGGTAGTGACCGTTCTGATTGTAATTGTTGCAGCCCCATAGGGGGCTTTTGGCGTTGAAATCGCCAATTGCAATAAAAGGAGGGGAAAGAGATTTAATAATTTTGCCCCAATTCTCTTTGTTCAGATAACCGGGGATATAGATACTATACAAATGGAGCCAGATTCCTTGGAGGTATATTACAATATCAATTAATGCCACATCGCCAACATGTTTTGATGAGTTATGATAATGGGGGATAGAAGGATTAACTGAAGTTAAATTGCCACCACCATACTTTTCCCTGCTATTTACGTAAGTGTGAAAATTAGAGATGGTAATGGGTGTGCTAGGTTTAAGGAAAGTTTCGCAAAGTGTTAGAATATCTGCTCTATTTTTTAGGAGGGAGACGTCTTCCCAATTAGAAGAAAGCCCCCTAATGTTCCAGTGAACTATGGAGATGTTACTTTTACTTCTGGCCGACGGCAGGGCCATTGGCGGTAAGTGGAGAAAGCATGCTGTTCCACCAATTAATAGTATCCGTAAGCCACGCAGGCGAGTGAGAGAGTTTCGATTTTATAGTATTGAAGACGTCCTCTATTCTCTTCGGCTTATCTTCTTTATTAGAATCAACAAGGGTAGATATGAAGAGTTTGAGACAGTTGCATGCTAATTCATCTATAGAATGATTGCCTAGGGTCGTTTCAAAACGTTGTTCGTTGCGGCTTTCAGCATCCATTTGCTGTGGGGGGCTGGTTTTATCAGCAGCTTGGCCCTCTAAAGAGAAAGGAGACAGCTGCGACCAATGGATTTGCGTTAATAAAGGGTCTTCTTGAGGCGGGGATTGGTGAACAGGAAAGTGATACGAAAACAAAGGGGAGAGGTCTTCTCTACCGCATGTAGAACAAGTGATGTCAGTCATGCTATTCCGCCTGTTTGAAGCGTCAACATTGAAAGAATTGTCGCGAAAATCAGAGGGTGGGAATGTTTGGTGACGAGAGGCAACAGCAGGGCTCGATGCTTCTGGTCTCACAATGGATGCAAAGGATCTGTGCCCTGGAGCTTCATCTCCCAGCTCCATGTCCACCAGCCTTTTTGCTTCATAGTAGGCCAGGTAAAGGTCGATCATTTTGGCGCGTATTAAGGCTTCGTATTTAAACTTGCTGCAACCTCTGTAGTAGGATGAGTGATTTCCATCACAATTTGCACAAATGACCGTATTCGAAGTACAGTCCTTTCTAATATGGAGAGTCGAGAGACATTTAGAGCATGTAGGAGGGTTTTTACATCTTGTTTTGGTATGCCCAAGCTTGTGGCAGACTATGCACTGCATGGGCTGAGGGGTGGCAGAGAGACAGGAAAAAGCTGATGTTCAAATTTGATCTCTTGTGGAGGTTTAGGTAAGTTGAAGAAGAGAAGTAGTTTGCCATAACGAGCTCCCTCGTAGGGTGGAGCAAATTTTTTGATGTCAACAATGTGAATGCCATAGTCAGAGACATTACAAAGGTCATCCAAAGTAACAGACTGCCTAATGCCGAATATGAGACCCACCGAGGAAGTCAAGAATTTGGGGACCTCATAGGACAGGTAGTATAGGCCAATATCGCAGTAATTAGTGCAGTTGATGGCATGTGACTTAGTAGGGAACTTTACGAGGAACTTTCCCGAGCTTAACTTGGAAACACTTGGGTTAATTCCTATCAAGGAGGAGATCATTTTACGAAATAATCCCGGGGAGACGAATTCCTCTTGAGTAGATTGAGTTATACTTTGATTGGCGCTTACGTTCGAGAGGAAAACTTCATCTGAACGGGAGACAGAGACTAATAGCCACGGTCGAGCCACGGTATTTATTTGGTCTTTGATATCAATTAATGGAGAGGAAGCTGAGGCGTTAATTGAGGTAGAGGGCCTGGCCGCGAAGACCGGACTAGTAGTTATAGAGAGCCCAGAAGCTTGAGAAGAAGGATTTTCCTGGCTTTGAGCGTGCTGAACATTACTTTCTTTATTTTCTTTTTGGTTTTTCTTATCTTTTTTACTCTTCTTTCCCCCTTTTCCTTTACTTCCTTTATTTTTTCCCGAGCTAGGGGAGGCAGCAATGTCTTCCATAGAAGAATTATAAGATTTTACACTATTGGCTGAATTGCGACGTTTCTTACTCCGTGGAGGGCAGTCTCCCATTCCCTGCCCCAGGAATTCCGCCCTCCCTACTGAAGAGGAGCTCTGGCAGCACGCCTGGAGGAGAGGGGGATCCCCCATCTCGGCACACAAAACCTATTCTTTGACGTGTTCTATTTTGTCAAACAGAGAAAGAATGACTGCTCTGTTTTACGAGTCTTCCTTAATGTCTCCCCCGAAGGAAGGATTTGTATCGAAGGAATATAAAAGCTTCAAGGAAGAGACTTTATGAGGGAAGAGGTCTAGAGTTATCTTAGGAGAGACGAGCGAGTCAACATCTAATCGGCAAGGTCGCCATCTTTTTTTCCCCAAAATAATAGTTGCTAAACCATGTGCTCCGGGCATCTCAACTTGGCGGCCATCTTAAAAGATGCTGTGAAAACCGGAAATTTAGTGGAAAAGGAAACAAATAGCACAGGTTTTCGTAACAGCGATTGAAAATATCATTTGCTTATTAAAATTTAAAATTTGTCTTAGTTTTATCGAATTATTATTAAAATTTTAATAAGCAAACGATATTTTCAATCGCTGTTACGAAAACCTGTGCTTATTTTTTTCCCTTTCCACTAAGATTCCGGGTTTTCCCACCATCTTTTAAGATGGCCTCCAAGCTAACATATTTTGCGTGAAATCTGTAATAATAAAGTTCAAAAAGTAAGGCAAATTTGTCCTGGTGTTATCAGATTACTATATGTAATTTTAGAAAAAGTGAAAAACTTTTCTGTAATGTATACTTAATATTGGATAAAACTTCGTTTGAAATGCCTCCCCCCTCCAGTCGTATTTTTCCTGGTTTATTAAAAAAACGGAATATTATACACACTTTTTTATAATACGCAGTAATGTTTTTTTTAAAACTTTTATTTTGCTAATACGCGTATTATATACCGAAAATTACGGTAAGTCATACTCACGTGTTCTCAAATATCTGCCGCACCCTCTATAGTCATTTATAATCATAAATATAGACATTTATAAACTGAAAACCACACTTCAATTATATACAGTGGAGGACCTCAAATCTGGAAATCACAAATCCAGATGTCAGTAATTACTTTACTGTATAATTGGAGAAAACTTTTATTTTAAAAGAAATTTATAATAACCGTCGACAGAAATGATTTAATTAAATATACACAGATGCGTTAAGTATATCTGGAAAACCACGAATCCAGAAAGTTTCTGGTCCTGATCATTCCGGATTTGCGGTCCTCTACTGTAATAATTTTCGTGTTTAAAATGGAAGTAAATATTCCACGACCTTGACTTGAACCAAGGACCATGCCTCTCACTGGCACAGCTCTAACCAACTGAGTTATTGCGGACAATGAACAGCCCTGTTGTTACGAAGCGCCTAAATAGAATTTAACACCAAAATTATTACATTATAAAAGTGCGATTTTCAATTTTTCAGTTTCTATATTTATTATTACTATTATCAATACTATCCACAAATTAAACTTGGAATTTTGCAAACTCCCGATTTTTGTTCTATTGGAATTACATTGTTAGTGGTACCCAAGCACTTTTAGAGGGAATTCTGACTTTTACAAACTACCAGTAATTTAAGATGAAATGTTTTGGCTATCTTTGTAAAATCTTTATTTAATTGCCAGTTGAATAGTAGAACTACCGTATATACTTGCGTATAAGTCAAGCTTTTCTCCCACAAATGACCTCTAAATAAGAATTTAATTGATATCTATACCCATAAAGGAATTTGTCATCATCACTTTTTTGTTTTATTTCAACTGTGACCCATGAAAAAGTCAAATTTGACTTTTAAAAGTAATTATTGAAAAAAAAAATCTCGACTTATTTGCTAGTATACAAGTTATATACGAGTCGATGAGGATTGGTTTAATGCCAATTGGTCAAAATTCCGATTGGTCTAAATCCCATTTGGTCCAAATTCCAATTGGTCTAAAAGAAGACTAAAATGAGAAAATTTGAATTATTTAAAACTATTTCTTTTAATTGAAATAAAATATACAGATGATTCAGACCACCCCTACCAGGTGTTTTTCTCGAAAAATACGCATCAAAAAAAAAATAAATAAATAAACGAGAAAATTAACTTTAATTATTCAAAACTTTTTTCGTTTAAGGAAATAAAATATATAGTGAATAGGTATAGTTTACAGAAGTATTCAGAGTACTCTTTGAACAGTTACATGCATATGTGATCCTTAGATAAATATAATTTAAAAAAAATTTAAAATGAATAAATGACTTTGCTTATAAATATTTGTACATAAAAAAAGAGAAAAAAATATTTTCTTTGGGATGGAAAAAATGAGAATTTTTTAATACGTCTAATTTTTTTTACTTTAATAAGATATGTCATTTTTTGCAAAGGTTATCAAATAGCCACATATTTTCTATTTATACCTACTTAGAGAATTTAATATTTCATACATGTATCTGGCACCATGATATCATTTGCTGTATGCAAGCCTTTTAATATCCAGCCTCCATAGGACAACCCTTAAAAACAATTAAGAGTGTAAAAGAGGACAATATCCCAAAAAGAAGCCTCAATTGTTATATCATTTTTTAATGTGCAATTATTATAATGCATCTAATTATAGTGAGAAGAAAAAAAATGAAAAAAAAAAAATCCGTATAACTCGATAAAACTCCAGTTTAATTTTACAAAATTATTCATTTCTCCTTTGTATTTTAGCTTGCGAGTTTGGTTAATGGGGGCTATGTTCTCTCGTGCACTTTCAATGAAGGAATTCTGTAATTGGGGAATTTCCCCCCTGGGGGTTTGTCCTATCCTTGTGCTTTTTTCCAGGGTTAATAAAATTTTATTCTACCCTCTATTTTAGTAACCATGCATTTTTATTCATTCTCTGGGGAGGATCTGAAATTTTCTCCTACCTTCTGGAGGTTTATGAAATTGTTCCTGATATTGTTTATGTGCCCAAATATTCTCTATGGGATTGCCATCTGGGCTCTGGGCCAAAGACGCAAGCAATCTTTGTGCTCACCTACCCACTGCACAACTGTGCATGATGAACAGAAGTATTGTCATCCAAGAAGAAGCCATCGCCTGCATGATAGATGTGATATTCAGTTATACTTGTAAACAGTCCTTATAAATGATGATATTTACATATATTTTACATTTTAAAATCTTAACACCGGTTTTAACTTGAAAAGAAGGAAGCAAAATATCAATCGTAAAAACTGAAGGGGAGGGAGATGAAAATATGAAATTTTTATCTTCTTTATTGATATCTCTAAAAAGACATAAAGACAGTGTCAGGAAATGATGGGATGAAATCCCCAATGTAAAAGCACACAGAAGGCCGTAAAACCTAAATGAACCTCATTTTTTTAAATAATTTTTATAGATCATTTTTATCGAGTTTTCAAAGAATGAACTTAAGTTTTCTTCTTAGGAAGGGGGGGGGAGGGTCTTTAATGTTTTCTTAGGATAATTTACTGAATTATTTTTTTTAATTCTACTTTATTGTTCTTATTATGGGACTTATTCAAATATTTGGTGCAAGTAAAAAACAACTAATTAATTAATTTGATGAATTAATCTAGAAAAATATTTTTAAAAAATTAAAAATCAATCTTTTGTTCAAACAGCTTGATAAAAGTTATCTAAAAATTATTAAAAATAGCACAAAATATTGAGGCTTCATTTAACGGCATGTTCTTTGGGGGTGGGGTGGGTGGTCGAATTGGTATAGCTTTTTTTTAAAAAAATATTAAAAATGTGTTTTCTTAGTTTCTTGTATGATGTTTATTTTTCGAGAAAATACCTGGTACGGGTTGTCTGAATCACCCTGTATATTTTATTTCAATAAGGAAAATAGTTTGGAATAATTCAAATTTACTCTTTTCAGTGGAACTTTTCCGGTCATTTTAGTCTCGTTTTAGACCAATCGTCATTAGACCAACTGTCCTGGACCGGGTAAATATTGCTGATTTTTATATACTTTGTTTTTTAATGTCGTAATATCTTCAACTTTAAGTTTTAAGTTAACTTTTTGATTGGGTATCATGAAGTCTTCGAAATGTACATCCATTCAGATTAAAAATCTCATTTGCGGAATTGTGTTTCTGTTCTTATTTTCTTTGTTACTACCGTCTGTCCACACACGTTGGCATTATATCATTAGTATAAGGTACTTCCAAAGTGGATCATCGAATTCTGTCTCTCTAATCTCTCTAATTTTGTCCCATATTAACTACTCTCTCTAATAGATTGAACTGAACAATAATGGCTACACAAATAAAAATAAAAAAGCCACACATCTCACATGTTTCTAATGAGGGCAAGTCAAGAAACATCCATACATGTTTTAATGTTCTGTTGCTTCGCGGTAGTGCTTTATGTGCACACGTGCCAATAATGGCAATTTTGTCCTGCTTGTGGAAACTTTTGGCATCATCACATGGTTAGTTTTGTTAGTTTTGACAAAGAAATCACCTGCACCACTCTCCACTTGTCAAAGGATGAACCGTGTGCTGATCCGTTTTTATGTGCCCTGCCCCCTTATTGTGCTGAAAGTAGGCTTGCCAACTCTCATCTGGGAGGCCTTTTCCAGTTGCATTTATTCTGTTTGCAACTGGAAAAAATCTCCCAGGCGAGAGTTGGCAAGCCTAGCTGAAAGTCTTTAATGAGTTTCCACTCCTGGTACACTTTCAGACCATAAAAAACAGATCATGGCATGGCGTTCATCCTTGGTACAATCGGAGAATGCCACAGCCATTTCATTGTGTCACACTCACAATGCTGATCTGCACAGGAATCAAAATTTATGGGATGAATTACAGCAAGTAAATTGCATAACTTTTGATGCGTTATAAGTTTGTATAAACCCTATTTTTCCAATTAAAAATACAATCCTTGGGGCCATTTTTTGTTAGTTTTCAGGACTTCGTGTAATGATGCTGTAACTTTCTAAGCAGAGACAAATGTGCCATCTGTTGGTAAGCACGTGCACAAAACAGAACCAGGACATGTATCCAAATATGATTCTGAGATTGATCCTTCTGCAACATAAATAAATTAACAAATATTAATAAAGATACAGCTTGAGCAACTCTTAGTTGACATTTGAGAATGTAGAAAGGTTAACAAGTCCACATCTTATTTCAGTGATATCATTTTTACTCCTCAAGGGTATCCAGCCAATGTCCAGATCACGAGTATCCTGTAAAGCGCCATTTTATTAGAAGTGATCTTATCTTCTCTGATTACTAAATTTTACAGTATCCTTCAATCAAAACTCTGACAGTCTTACATTGTGCTAACCGTAATTTAAAATTATTAGAAATCCAATAGCACAACAGAAATGTGCTTACTGGGACGTTAAACATGTTTGTTTTAATAAGTACCTGATTTATTCAAGTATAAATCACTCAAATAAAAATGATTGGAAACTTGTAGTAGCAAACAAAAACAGTGCCATTGAAAGCCAAATGGTAGATTAATAGCCCTAATCAAGGATGATGGGTTGTGCACAACAATTAACAATAGCACCATTGTTGCCATCCTGAGCAGTAGCGAATACTTGAAGCATGCAAGGTGGAAGTGCCCAAGATAGAACAACAAGCAGTCATTTGACAATGGAAAAGCAGAGGGCAACCAAAGTTCACAGCCAAATGAGTCCTGTTTATGGAGGAAAAAAACATGAGTCAGAAATTAAGAGATTGCAATGTAAGCACAGCATGATGCCGCTGTCAAGTGCAGGCCAAGTCATACTGACTGTCTTCTTCAATCATTCAGGCCAGTTCTGAATGAGTTCATCCCATTTCATTAATTCAATAGCTAAATGATGACTCTAGAACAAGCAGCCAGGCTTCCTGTCCACAGGGTCATCCTTCTCCATGAAAATGTATGGCCACACATCATTAAGAAAACCATGGATACCCTGGCACATTTCAAGTGGGAAGTCTTAGAACATTCATCTTACTGTACTGACCTCTCTCCATGCAATTTTTCATCTGTCTGACCCAATAAAAAAGAGCTTAAAAGAGCACCGCTATGGGTCAAAATAGTGGTGCAAAATTGCTTTGCTCCAGCCTTTGCTAATTTATGGCTGTCCCTAATAATTTGGCAATCTACTATATGTGCAAATGAGGATGCACCAGCTTGAAAGTCTAAATACAACCTTAAGACCTAGCTCAAAACTTAGGGAAAAAATATTCTAGAAAAAAAACATCCTACTGCAAGTAAATGGTTGCAAATGGTCCCTTTTGATACACTTGGTGCTACTGTGTGAGTATCTTCTGTAGACCAATATCGAGCCACCACAGAAATACTATGTTCAATGTGGACTGCGATTTGCCGATAAGACCATTACGTTTATTACCATTCGCATTCAGCAACTTGTGATACTGTGGGAGAGTTATGTTTCCAGTAATAGGGACTATTGACAAATATGTCCTGTAAGTTGTATACAATTTCTCACCAATCGTTTTCATTTGACTGTCTTTTGTAACAAAAAGAATGTAATTTCTTTTTAAAAGCTGCTATTTTTGTTGTTGTGTTAACTGTAGTTTTATCTTAACAGGAAATATAGGTGTATTGATTATACAAGTCTATACTATATACAAATATATTCAATTTTCAAATCTCTAAAAAAAAAAAAAATCTGTGAAATCCAAAATATTTACTGAGCATTTCATATAAAGGATGTTCAATCTGTACTGATTTTTGAACATAATTAATTGTGGTATTTACCAGCAGATGAGCGTGAAGTCCATTCTGTATTATGGAAGCCATCTTCAATTATTTTCCAGAAAACATCAGCTCCTGATGGCAATGTAATGCAATGATTAAGAATTTGAACGCACACTTCAGATATATGGGAGAATTCTGCTTGAAGTAATTTCCATAAGCTGAAAATTAAACCAAATATTCACTTAGATAATACTTTATAATTCATATCGCTATGAAATCATAATAAAAACCTGTTGTTAGTTTTTATTTTTTTGTTTTTTTTTTTTTTTTTTTAATTTTCATTATCTTTGATTTTATTTCTGTTTTCTAGCATCTTTCATAAAAAATTACAGTTTTAAAAACATTACTTCACATATTATTATAGTATACAGGATAATCAGATATAGAAATTTAATGAAACAAAAACTATATTATGTATCTATGTAATATACATACAGTTTTTTGTATTATGTTCTTTATCTCAGAAATTTTAACATATATGTTAGGAGCCGAAGCGCTATAGGTGGCACTAATATCAGCCATACTGAAATGGCATCAATGAAAGAGAAAGCGACATTAAAAAAAGTATCAGCCAAAGTGTAATTTTCGAACAAGATGTCGACTGCTCCATTGGGCATTTTCTGTACGTGCATTCCCAAAATCCATGTTTCCCAGTCAATGGTTTGGAAGGGATGGTCCTCAACGTTCTCCGGACATTAAAAGACTGGATATTTTCTGTGGGGATATGTTAAAGATAAAGTTTTTTCTATATCGGTCCCTACTATATACAAGTTACAAGGAAAAATAACATGTGATAATGTCAGTAACAAGAAATCTAATATTGTCTGGATATTCTCCGAGCAACAAAAGGGGCACAAGTTGAGGGTTCATTAAGAATATGAAAAAACTTTCTGAGATGAAGAACACAATATAAAACTATGTGTATCTGTAGGGTGCTTTATTGGGTCTGACTAATTTGTTCATTGAAAAACTCGTTAACAAGTGAAGCTAGTGCCACCAAATGCCACGCGAAGCTAGTGCCACCAAATGCCACCTTATTTAATGAATGTGGTTATTTTCTTCAAAAAATTTTTTTTGTGCCAACTTATCGGATTTGGGGCAGCAAGAAGCCTGAAATGATCGTTGTCAAGCCTCTTCATCCACAAATGTCACTGTCTTATGCGGTTTGTGTGCAGATGGCATCTTGGGTCTGTAACCTGACAGTGAATTCTGCATGCTACATCGAGTTCTTGATAAAGAGATTCATTCCTGGTGCATACTACGAACACTTGATCAAAGACACATGGTTTCAGCAAGATGGAGCACCTCCACATACAAGAGGCAATGCCCTGGACTTGCTCAAAAGTCATTATAACAATTGCGTCATTGCAAGAGACTTCCTGAATTACTGGAGTTGCTTGCCCCCCCCCCCCCCAACCCCCCCCAAAATGTGATATGGTCAGTCAACATTTTCACTGCTTGCCACTTAACTTCTTATGGATCTATGCGAGAGATAAAGTGTATAGAGAACAACCAAAAGCCTTAAAAGAGCTGAAAACAGCGATAACGAATGTGATAAGGTCAGTTTGAATACATCAACTTACACGGGTTATCGAGAACTATTAGCAGAAACTTATTTCTAAGAGATACTTTCCTCAAATGACAACATTTTAAAAAACTCATTTTTTAATTTCCTTTATTCTCAAGAGTAAGTTCTTGAAAATTTGAAATAACAATCTTTTTCCAAACAATATTCCATTTTTTTCATTATTGAAACTTGTGAAGCACCTGTACTTGTATTTAGGTAATCTATTTACAAATACATTATAATTTAAAATCATCAATAATATTCTTTTGCTTAATAGCTTTGCTAATTTCTGCCATGCAACACTGCCAACATACCACTTGCACAGACTCTGCCTCTTGATTTTCATACCACTCTAAAGCCTGCCTCATCATTATTCACCATTGTCGAAATATCTATCTATAGATACACTGAAGTGCCAAAAGACATGGGATACCTATTCAATATTGTCTAGGACCTTCTTTTGCCTTGCAAAATGCAGCAACCCAACTTGACATGGATTCTACCAATCGACAGATGTCCTCTGAAGAGATGCTTAGCCATGCAGTCTTGATAGCCACGCATAATTGCCTGAGTGTTGCAGGTGCAGGCTCTTGTGCACAAACGGACTGTTGATAATATCCCAAATATGTTCGATGAGGTTCACGTCTGGCAACCTGGGTGGCCAATTTATTCTTTGGAATGGTTCAGAATGCTCCTCAAACCAATCGTAAGTAAGATTGGCCCGGTGATATGGTGCATTGTCCTCTTGGAACATCCTACTGTTGTTAGGGTATATGAAGGCCATGAAGAGCTGCAAATGGTCACCAAGCAGCTGGACATAATTCCTAGTCAATAGCAGATCCAATTTGATCGCAGGACCCAAACTGTGCCATGTAAACATGCCTCACAATCAGATGAAGCCACCACCAGCTTTTACAGTGCCTTCCTGACAACCTGGATCTATGGAGTCTGCACCACACCAGCACCATACTCTCAGCTGTACCACCTTCAATCGTGACTTATTTGACCAAGCTATGTGTTTCCAGTAATCTACAGTTCAATGAATATGTTCATGAGCCCAGGCAAGGCACAGCTTTTGACGGTGTGTTGTGAGTAAAGCCATCTTGTCGATCTTCTGCTGCCATATCCACCAAATTTTGCTGCACTGACCTCATAAGATACATTTCTCGTACGTCCCTCATTGAATGTGATTGTAACTTACACAGTGACACGTATCTGTTACGAAGAGCCATTCTGCTCAGATGTCACTGGTCACGAGCATTTGGCTATGCTCTCCAGGTAGGAGGTAATACCTGAAATGAGGTATTCTCTGCACACCCTTGACACTGTGGATCGAGGAAAGTTGAATGCCTGCATTACTTCAGAAATGAAATGTCCCATGCATCCAGCTCCAACTATCATTCCGCATTTAAACCCTAATAATTGTCATTGTGTAGCCATTATCAGGTTAGTGGGTTGGTTTGATTTGGTTGGTATTAACGTCCCTTTCAACTGCTATGGTCATTTCAGGACGGTGTTATAGGGGCCGCAAATTTTGCCTCGCCAGGGTTCTTTAACGTGCAGCCGGCAAATGACTACACGGGACCAACGGCTTTACTTCCCTTCCGAAGGAAGTGCGTGACCTCAGCATTTCCCCCTGAAAAATCCTCGTCGTCCTCGGCCAGGATCGAACCCGCGTACTTGGGCATCAGACCATAATCAGGTTACAAAATGTTTCAGATGGCTGCTAATAGTAGAATGGACAATACTAATACCGCTCTACTATTTATACACCTTTAATGCAATGCAAGAGACACCTGAAAACTTACATACAATCGAGTGACGAATGTCAAAATTTTACTGTAATACTATTCAAAGCAAATATTCTTTGGACATCAGTGTTTAGATAATTGCAAATGTTTTAATGAATTTCTTAGTATTTTTCATTTCAAAATGTAAAATGACATTTTATTTCTTTAAGTAAAATGTAATGTGACATTGCATATTATCTAAATTCTCCTCCTCCCTCATCATATTTTATCAAGGTAAGTACTCTCTTCTCCCCATTTGACTAGGAACCCCCTTACAGGATATATTAATTATTTCTTGTTATATAATACATCCCTTAGCAGAAGAAGAAAATTATTCTAATATTAAAAGGCAGATGGCACACAACATTTTCATTATTGTGACTGAGAAATTGATGAATACTCATTATATATCCTATCCCGGCCTTTATAGTTACATCCTCTGTGTGTGCACAAATAGTTCAATCCAGTCCGTTGCATGTCAGGTGACCTATTCGTAAGTACATGATGTGCTGACAAAGCATCTCTGAGACAGCAGCTCTCTTTTCTCGTACAATAGTCTCAAAAGTGTATCAAGAATGATTCACTGCACAAAAAAGTATAGTCAGCAGCACTATAACGGAAGGAAACTCTTGTTGATGAAAGAGGTCAGCAGGGGCTGGCTAGATTTAAGCGAGCCTACAGGCAGGCCACGGTGCACAACAGACATCTGAATAAATTCAGACCTTGCTACTGAGACAACCATCTCAAATTGTACCTCTAGATGGGGGTCTATGAAGATTGATCTAATTTCTGATTAGTCTAAATTCCAATTGGTTTAAATCCCAATTGGTCTAAATCCCGAGTGATCCAAATTCTGATTGGTCTAAATTCTGACAGGTCAAAATTCCGAATGGTCTAAATCATACTTGGTCTAAATTCTGATTGGTCTAATTCCCAATTGGTCTACAAGCACACTAAAACAACTGAATTCAACAAATTTTTCAATTGGGAATTAAACCAATCCTGAATTAGACCAAACAGAATTTAGAGCTATCGGAATTTAGATTAATTGGAAATTGGACCAATCGGAATTTGGACCAATCGTCCTGGAGCGCGTTAGATGCATGCTGTTGCGGATAGGGTCCAACAGACAACAGTTACATTGGGAACCATTGGTATCGGAAATGAACAGGAAAGCAACACCAATACTGGACCATCGATAACTGGAAAACTGTTGCTTGGTCCGATGAGTCAAAGTTGATGGCAGACACAGAATTTGGCACACATACCGCATCATCAGGGAATACTTCCAGGAAATGATCATGACTGTTCTTGATCTGTCACTGGATCTCAATCAAATTGAAAATTTGCGGGAATAGCTGGAAAGGAATATTCACTCCACATCTGCACCCCCAGTCAAATGTCCGAGAAGTGAGTGATGCACTCAAGTCTGCATGGTATACAGTATAATACCTCAGGGAAAAATGCATGCTCGACAAGTTAAAGCTGTTTTAAAGGCAAAAGGAGGCATAACTGAGTACTAGGTTTATGTAGCTAATAAAGTGGCCAGACAATGTATATTATCTTCTGTGAATTACAAATAAATAAATAAATAAATA
>JAHWFO010045455.1:84371-126511 GCA_023313115.1 Rhysida immarginata | reverse complement strand
TATTTTTCCGAAATCTGAGGTAGACAGTGACCTTCCTCATGCTTTGAAGGTCATGTATGCGAAATTTATCAAGATCGGAATAAAACTGTAGATTTGTATAAAAAACATACACACAGACCCACAGACATCCTTCTTTATATATATAGAAGATTCTAAGTTTTTTGTTTATAACATGCAGAGTTTTCAATCCAGTGCAATTCCATTTTCAGGAAATTTGACAACTACAATAGAGACAAAACCTTGCAATCAGAATATAGGAAATGGCACCTGTTATGGACCCAGGAACGACGTAATTGGTCACTTGAGGAGTGGAAAAAGTAGCGTGGTCCGATGAATCTCATTTCCTATCAGGATTTGATGAAAATATTAAATATTTGATGAAATATGAGCATTTTTACTAAATAATGCTTAACTGCACATGCACAAGAGTTCTGAAATGTCTTTTGCATAGTTTATTAGCCAGATGAGTAGAGCTACTCTTATAAAAAACCTAAGCAAATATAGTGAAAATTCAGAAAGCTATTCGCTACTTCCAGTGAATATAGAGGGCGCTGTTTCTTTTGAAAAAATGGCAGTGCAAGTAGGATCTTTCCATTTTTAAACTAACAAATAGATGACTGTTTAGGATAAAAATTCGCTCTAATAACTATTGTGAGAGAATGTTATCTGGGATTGGTGTTGTGTGTTATAAAAGCCATGTTTAAACTACTGCGAATCCTACTTAGCTCAGTTCAAGTAAAGCCACAATGGCGGTGCCACTTAAACTGAAAGTAGCGAATCGCCAATACAATGAGTTGATTTCAGTTGCTCTCAAAAATAAACAAAACGATAAGGGGTTCTCTTAAAATTTTTATTTTTTTACCGACACCAGCCTTCTTATCAGCGTAAGGAGAAGTTGATACTAGTGTCCAGTGTAAAAATAAGAAATTGGAAAGAACCCCTTAATGTTTTGTTTATTTTTGAGAGCAACGGAAATTCAACTCATTTTATCGGCAATGTCTTTCTGAATTTCTCATAACATTTGCTTAGGCTTTTTATAAAGTATCAGAAAGGATCATAATACTTACTTACTAAGGAAGTGAGTGATGGCTCTGCAGTATAAAAGATGGACAACAGGATTATCGACTAGTTTCGCCATTCATTCCTGGCTTTCTCAAGGATACACAACAAGAGGCTTGCAAGCCTTTATATACAGAGATTTGGGTACAAATGAACCAATGAGCATGGAGGTAAATTTTACAGAGATTTTTCGGTCCGGGTTTGCGAACACACACATTGCTCTTTTCTCCTTAGTTTATTTGTCCTATTGGTTAATTAATTTTCTTATTGATTACTTTGTTGTCTTGCCCTGTACCTCCATGCTCATTGGTTCATTTGTACCCAAATTTCTGCATATAAAGGTTTGCGAGCCTTTTGTTGTGTATCCTTGAAGAAGCCAGGAATAAATGGTGAAACTAGTCGATAATCCTGTTGTCCATCTTTTATACTGCAAAGCCACCACTCACTTCGTTTTTATATAGGTAAATCTATACATTTGGCTAATAAATTATTCAAAAGACATTTAGTAACTCTTGCACATGTGCAGTTGTGACGACACGTGCGTAATATCATAATTGATATTCCACACGTGCCGCCACTACAAACATGAAAGCTGTAGCTCACATGTTTGTGTTAATTAATAACAGATAATGGTGGACACACAGTAGTAAAAAATAACTGGAATATAAGTAAGAGTAACGAGAAAAGGGGAAAATTAGGGGAGTTCAAACTGAAAGAAAGCAAAAGGATGCACTCAGAAAGAAGAGTAATTTGTGTTATGAAATAATGTTATTATGTATTACAAATATAGGATGGTGTCATAATATAAGAATTTTTATAGTTTGTACTTTTATTAAGAAAAGAAGTAAGGAATGTTATATGTAGGAAATTGATCAAGCATGAGATCGATGGCAGGCTAGGCCTAACGAAGGAATTAGCTCAGGGATTAAAAGTGAACTTTGGGGACAATGAGGAGGAGGGTGTGAAAGACGTTGCCAGGGAACGTTCTTGGAACGAACGGAGTGGAACAATAGTAATCGAGGTCAAGGACTTCACGGTAGCGGGGAGAGGAAAAAAAAAAAAATTTTTTTTTACGGCACGGACTCGGCAGGGACCAGACGTATCTTTGAACAGTTAAGAAGGGGGAGGAAACGTAAGAGGAATTAGCTAACATGAAGCTGGACTACAACCACCCCGAATACTGCATGGCGAGCTTCGATGCGGAGAGCGGAGAGCAACGTTCTTAGGGTACGACCCAGGAGGAGCAGCCCACCGAGCGGAAGCGCACAACACGGCGTGAGAACGGAGGAGGGCAACAACCTCAGCGGAGCAGAGCCTAACTGACGTCGGGAAAAGCACATGGAGCCGAGCAGTGCGATCTTGGGCGTCAATGGAACCAACGAGTGGTGACCACCGTCCAAGCAATGAGAGTAGTGAAAGAAAATCAGATAAGTGAAAGCTTTCGTTATTATATATGGGCCCACGCGTAAAAGGTGAAAGTCAATATACCTCCATCAGTTTATGAAAGACGCAATATATTTAGAAGAAAGATTGTGCGAACAGAACTAAGTAGTATAGTAAATTGTGTGAAGCAAATGAAGAAAAGGGTGTTGAGCTAAAGTAAAATAAGACAGTTTAACAGGAGTGATTTATAAAAGGAGATGAAGTATAACTAGATTGTTCCAATTTTTTTTCTTTTTCCTTATTGTATTATTACAAGATAAGTTCACTAGACATTAAAGAAAAGCAATTTAATTCTTAATGGTTTCCTAATAGATGATTTAAGTCCTAGGCACAGAGTTGTTTCTAGTTAATATTAGTGAATTATAAAATTTGTTTTTTTTTTATATAAATAAATATTCCTTTGCATTTTCAAGTATACACTTATCTGAGTGCGTCATTTTGCTATTAGAATTAGAAACTCTTTCCTTGTATTGCCGGATTAAAATAGAAGGGAGGGTATTTTGTGTTCACCATTATCATTTGCTCTAGCTTAAATTAGAATCTATGGTTACTTATTTTGTTTGCCTATTGACTTGTATCTCCGACTATTGCTATTATATGATAAATGAGTGCATTTCTGTCTTTGCTTACACTACGTGAGAGGACGTAGCTCAGCTTTAACTTAACGCAAAGTGATCAGAGCCGATAAGAGTCTTACCTGTTAGAATTAAGTATACAGATTCCCCTTCAAGGTAATAAAGGAAAAAATGTGCATATATAGTCGGTGATACAACGATCTTGGGTTTTAACGATTATTGCTGGGATTCGGCCAATGGTTTGGGGGTTTTGGAATATTATACTCATGAGTAAGAGACAAAAGGGGTAGGATAAGCTAGTATAGGCAGCAGTTTTTGGGGACTAAGAGTAATCCACTATACGATCGACACCGACGGAGTAACTGACACGGAGTCAGCAGGTTTAGTTTATGTTATATCAAGTACGAACCTTGTGCAGGACCTCGTTAATATTACAGGTAAGTGACGCGCAACGCCACGCCTGCCCGTAGGTCGTTACAATGTACAGTGTGGCCCATAAATAAGCTCAGGTGTTTGATAGCCAATAACTCCATTATAGAACAAAATTTATTTAATTCTGTAAAGTAGGATACAAAGATGTATGTGTGGTTTTCCAGTGCAATGTCAATCTGTGTTCCATGGAGATCGACTACTGCTTGGAGGCACAAAGCCACGTCTGCACACACCTTGTGACAGAACTCAATAGGAATCGCATTAACTTTTTGGATTACCAGTTCCTTCAGTTCATCAATGCCATCAATGGGTTGGGCATAGAGGTTCTCTTTGAGATAGTCCCACAAGAAAAAAATCGGGGAGAATCAAGTCTTCTGTGTGCAAATGTGGCTTTGTGCCTCCAAGCAGTAATTGATTTTGATGGAGCATAGATTGACATTGCACTGGAAAAACGTACATAGAAAAACATTTTGTATCCTTTGATGATGTATACCACTTCACAGATTAAATAAATTGTGTTCTACAATGGAGTAATTGGCTGTCAAACACCTGAACTTATTTATGGGCCACCCTGTATAATTTATTCTGATTATGTTACCCATTTTATTTTATATTTTTTAATTTATTTATTTATTTGTTTATTAATTTCCTTTTATTTTAATTTATTTTATTTTATTTCATTTGATTTGCCATGTGATGTCTTCCATTTAATTCGATTATGTTACCCTTCTGATACGAGGGGCCTTCATAAAATTCCAGGAATCATGCCCAAGAAAGATAACCAGACACATGAGTTTTGGTGGAAAATTTAATCATTCTCTACATATTTACCAGAAAAATTGATATATTATTAATCTTTATAGAAGGCCTCATTTTAGCTGTTTAAGCTCTCCTCCTCAGAAATACCTTGCCATCATCTTGGAAATGCCTTCTATGTAATAGTTTCTTCATTTGAGGAAAGAGGTAAAATTTCGAACCCTATGTTGACTGCAAGTTTCACAGTGCCATGTGCTGAATGAGTGTGGTCATTGTCGTGGAGAAGGAGCATGCCTTTGCTTAACTTTCTGCGGCGTTTCTTTTTAATGTCATTCCGCAACTTCTTCAGGAGGCCACGGTAATAGTTCCCTGTTATTGTTGTGCCATTTCTAGCATAATGGTAAGGATAACCCCTCTGGAGTTCCAAACTGATACATTTGGCATGACTTTTCCAGACAAACTTTGGGGCTGTACTTTTTGAAGGATGGAGATGATGTGTGTTTCCATTGTTTGCTTTGGTCTTTAGTTTCGGGGTCGTAATGATGTACTCAGCATTCATCCTGCATGATGAGTCTGTCAAAGTCCTCTGGATTCGCATGCAAAAGGTGTAACATATCAGTCGATGATTGCTTTCGCACCTCTTCTTGATTTCGGGTTAGCAATCTGGGAACCCAAAGTGCTGCGACCTTTGTCCTGTGAAGAACGCCATGAAGGATGTTGGATATGGACGCTGAATTAATGTGGACCTTGTGTGCGATGGCATCGACGGTTCAAACCAAGAGTTGTCGAGGGTAGGATAAAAGCCCCTAACTACTTAACTGCTTCAGTAGTCTTCATGTTCAGAATATACTTAATAATTATTAAAGTATTACACAAACTGATCACATATAGGAAATTAAATTTTTATTAAGTGAAAGTTAAATAACAATACTTGTGTGTAAAAAATTAAATAATAACATAAATACTATGTGAAATACAACAAACTGATCACATACAAGAAATTAAATTTTTATTAAGTAGAAACTAAACAATAACATAAATATGAGGGTGTAGGACTTTCAATTCAATCTGATTGCATGGCCTATACCGTTTAAAAATTCTGGCAATGTCTTCCGACGGTTCACGCACAGGGCTTCAAGACGCCCCTGATGATCTTACGCGGCACGTTTGTTGTATTTCTTTTATAGTTATTAATCATATACTATTTGTTATTGTTTAATTTTTACACTCTAGTAGCTCTAGTAATATTTAACTTTTACTTAATAAAAATTTAATTTCTTGTATGTGAACAGTTTGTTGTATTTCACATAGTATTTATGTTATTATTTAATTTTTTCCACACAAGTATTGTTATTTAACTTTCACTTAATAAAAATTTAATTTCCTGTATGTGATCAGTTTGGTAATACTTTTATAATTATTAAGTATATTCTGAACATGAAGACTACTGAAGCAGTATAAGTAGTTAGGGGCTTTTATCCTACCCTCGACAACCACTTAGTTTGTCCCCCCCCCCCCCCCAGCCTCTGCCTTTCGTATTATTTCCTTTATTATCAGATTATCGTTTGTTGATTATTACATGTGTGACATATGAATATGTCCCTGCGAATATAAACGTGTTTATATCCGCGTGGATATATAACTGTATGATAATTTGTTTCAAAATTATATAAAAGGGGGGAATAGGGAAAGATCAGGCTGGGGATTTGGATGAAAGTGATGAGAGAGGTAGAGCGAGCAAAATGACGATGCTTATTAATTGTGAACATTTATGTCGTTTATATTTTCTTTTTGTATTATTCTTGTTTTAAGTGTTCAGATGTACATTTTTGGCAATTCGCTGTAGGCTTAAAAGTAGGGTTACGGAACACCAGGAAATAAGTGAAGTAATTTTTTTTTTTCTTTCTTTGATGGGGAAGGGGAGAACCGCTATAGGAAGGGAAGGAATATAGAACAAAGGGGCAGTGGAAATTCAAGGAAAATAGCAAGTTCAAGGTCAGAGTTCCTCGGCATAGAGAAAGGAGAATTCTAAGAATGAGAAGAAAAAGAGATGAAATTTGGCAGTTGAGAGAGAGAGTTGAAATGTAGTAGTGTGTGGTTTGCAGTAGACAGAGAGAGTTGAAATGTAGTAGTGTGTGGTTTGCAGTAGACAGAGAGAGTTGAAATGTATATAGTGTATGGTTAGCAGTCGAGCGAGAGAGTTGAAGAGAGTGTGTGCGGCTAACAGTAGAGAGAGATAGCTGGAATGTGGCAGCCGAAGAGAGGAGCGAGCGAAGCATAGATAGTATAACGCCGAAGGAAAACCGAAGGTCCGAACAGCACTGGGAGGCCAAGACGACCCTCTACCCAAGCCAAGCGGACGACATCGTTTTACCCGACGAGCTGGAGAAAAGTGAGAGACGACCGTCGGCCAGCACGCCGAAGCCATAGACGAGGGCGACTGCCGATGCCAGCGACGGGCGAACAGATCGCCAGGGGAGAGCCGGGACCAACACCGGTAAGCTGAGACCGTACGTAGTGTGAGCACTATTACTCGGTGGGGCAGGACGGGGCGAGAAGGCGCACCTTGTGGGTTCTAGCAGGGCACTTCTCGAGTCCTGAGCCGGTAGTAGTGGCTAATACGCGGGACGGTTTTCAGTGGACCCTGTGTGGCGGCGACCCGGCACAGCGAGAGACGACCGGAGAACGAGGAACGAGGACGGCACGGCGGAGGCTCTGCGGAGACAGTACGACAGGACGGCGGAGCTCAACGGCGTCGGCGAGGCATTGACATTGGAGACGGCGGCAGTAGATCGACACGAGCCGGGATCAAGGCGAGAAGGAAAAAGGTAGTGAATATTTATTCTGGGCCCACGCGAGTGAAACTTTTCTTGTTTAAGAACCCCTTTTCTTTTTGCTATTACGTGCGAACAGTAATAGACAGATTTGATTAAAGAAGGAACTAATGAGACGATAGTAGAAGTTAGATAATGAACTAAAGTTTTCTTTTTTTTTGATGCTGAGAAACTCTGAATAATTTTACTATAGGTTTATTAAGATATTTTAGAAATCGGGACCTTTCATCCCGAGTTATTTTATGCGACAGCGAATTGCCAATCAATACATAACCGTCTACTATTATAATAATGTCTGAGATTGATTAATTTTTTTTTTTTGGCTTGAAACGTCACTATTACGTTTTCGTATATCTGTGTAAGCGTTTGCCTTTTTTATTGTTTTTTTTATATAGCTAGGATACTACAGATTGAAGTCTTTTTTTTTTTGTAGACTAAGTTAAATATTAATTCCTCTTAGGTACTATCTTATTATTTTTTTTTTTATTTATGTGTTAATTCCATCAGCCGAATAGCGGTTGTTATTCTTTTAACTTTATATTATACCATTTTTTTTATTTATTTACATATTTTGCTTGACCTAGTAATAAAGAGTTAGAGCCATAATCTGTGTTTAATTTTGCTCATTGCGGTCATATAAATTTTCAGCCTGAAAGGGGGTAGTAGTAGTAGGGGGTAGGAAGTCACTATACGATCACGGGGAGGAATAAAAGTGGGTTTAGAAAATTTTTTAAGGCAGGTAGGACACGAGTAGACGGTAAGTATAGGCGATATTTCTTTCACAAGAGAAAGGGATATACGGCGATATACTATTAGGTGTAAGATAGAAAATATTCCGTCACACATGCAAAAGGAATATTTTCTAAATATATAAATACACATTTTAACAGTAACGCCATTTGTTGATTTTCGTTAATAAATGTTCTTAAAAGGTTTTTTTCGACTATTTATTTATTATGTTGTTATATGCCAGTCTGCGAACAGGTGACGTGAAATTTTGTGTTTAAACTGAGGAAATATTAAATGTTTCGGCAAGCTTATTATTTATGTTATTATTTAATTTTTACTTAATAAAAAGATAATTTCCTGTATGTGCTCAATTTGTCCAATAATTAATTTGATACAGTTATTAATTTCATTCTGAAAATGAAAGATACTGAACCGGTATAAATAGTTTGGGGCATATGTCGTCAACAAGATTAGATTTATTGTGGCTACTATATCACATTGCTTACAAAAGCTGTTTATAGATACGGAGTTTTAACAGTAACGGTATTTATTGTTTACCTTTCAAGTAAATAAATTAGTAACAAAAATTTTTTTCGTGAATGAATTTTTTGAAAGTTTTTTCGACCATTTATTTATTATCTCGACCAACTGAAACACCCGACGAATTTGTCTCCGACAAATTGACCGCCCGACCAACTGACACGGTCGACGAATTGACATTCGACTAATTGACCTCCGACAAATTGACCGCCCGACCAACTGACACTGTCAACGAAATGACGCTCGACGAATTGACCTCGGACGAACTAACCGCGCGACCAACTGACACTCTCAACGAAATGACGCTCGACGAATTGACGCCGACGAACTGACGCTCGACGAATTGACTCTCGACGAACTGACCTGATACCGTTTATGAGACTGACAATGTATGGCACAGGGAAAAATGCCAATTCAGAAAGCAACAAGTGAGATATCTCGGACACGTGATCAGTGCAAAAGGACTAACACCAGACCCGCAGAACGTGTCAGCAATTCTGGAATTGCGACCACCATCAACAGTAAAACAAGTTCGGTGTTCGTGGGGGCGATCAACTTTTGTTCAGATCTGTCCAAAATTATGGCGCCCTTAACATCACTCACTAGAAAAGGCTGCAAGTTCCACTGGGACATAAACTGCCAGGATGCATTGCGACGATAAAAGACATCCTAACAATGCCCCCGGTCCTGATGCCACCTGACTACGACAACCTGTTCTACATGCATACTGATGCTTCTCATGAGGCTATAGGGACAGTCCTGCAGCAGATGATGCCGGGGGGGACTCAGACCAATCGCCTACTTCAGTACTGAACAGAAAGGAGCACAAGTAAGATACAGCACGATAGAAAAAGAGGCATGGGCGATAGTCAAGGCACTGAGACATTTTCACCACATAGTTCTGGAATACCCAATATACATAATGTCCGACCACAAACCCCTATCCTTTCTCCGTGGAATGAAGGGAGCCAATTAGAGGATTTTATGCTGGGCGTTAGAGATCGAGGAGCACAACCTGACCATTGCGCACATATCAGGCAGCAAGAACATGATGGCTGATCTACTGTCGTGACCAGTGAGGGAAGAAATCAGCCAAGTCATGTATGCGGAGACATCAACCTGGAAAGGGGAACTAAGACAGGCGCAGCGAGACGAGCATTGGATCCGGAAGATTAAACGGGAACTGCAGGAGGGACAGGGGAACAGACAGTTCGTGATGATAGATGGGATACTAGCAAAGAAAGATCTGGAAAACAGGTGGGAAAAGAGAACACGGATATGTGTTGGGGAAGAGATGAGAAGTACCATAATAAAGACAGCACATGATGGGGTCCTTGCAGGACATAGATGGGTGGCAAAGACACAAGAGCGAGTTAAGAGGCATTATTATTGGCTCGGGATGAATAAGCAGATTAGGGAACACGCAGCCCAGTGTAATATATGCCAAAGAGCAAAAGGAAAAAAGCACAAGACACCGTTTCAGGAGGGCATTCAGGCATTCAGACCCTTCCAGACATGGATGATGGATATCGTGGGCCCCATGGAACATTCTAGGCACGGGCATAGACACATGCTAGTAATGGTGGACGCATTTACGCGTTTCCCGGAGGCCGTCACCCTCAAAGACCAATCGGCACCAGCGATTGCAAGGGTATTGTTCAAAACGATCAATAAGGGATACCTGAGACAATAGTCACTGATAGGGGAAAGAACTTTATGTCAGAAGTATTCAAAGTGCTGTACACTGACCTGGGCATACATCACCATCCGACCATGGCATACCGTCCAACATCGAACGGATAATGCGAGAGAGCAAACCAGACGATCGTGGAGACATTCCGTACCCTATGCAAGAACCTAGGTGCAAAACTGGGCGGAACTGCTGGACGCAGCGCTATTCTCTATCCAGACCTCAATGAATGAAAATACGGGGGAGACATCCAGTACTGGTGTACGGGATGGACTCAGTTGTCCCAGGCGCGTGGAGGGAGGCAACAGGCCAGCAGGCACGAATGATAAGCGAATACAAATCAGAGTTGGCACAACATTTGGAGAAAGCCAGAGCAGCCACATGCGAGGCAAGCAACACAAATAGGCGACAGAAATTAGCGCAGGCAAAACCATGAGAAAGACAGCCAAGGCTTACGAACCGGGAAACCTGGTATGGCTACTCCGAAAAGGGGGATAGAAGAGGAAGATGTCTTGTAAATACGGGGACCACATAGGATTATAGCGAGGACAGGGGCAGTGAACTACAAAATTAAAGAGGTGCATGGAGGGACAACCCAAATGGTACATGTTGACTGCTTTAAACCATGCAGCCAGTACCAACAAAAGAGGAGTCGAACCAAAACACAGAGCAAGCAGAACAATGAATCCCTGGAGGATGAGGAAAGGGAGGAGGACGGGGATTGGCAGTATAGAACCAGATTACGAACGAGCGATACAATTCAGCCAGCCCAGGAACCGCGATATGAGCTAAGGCAGAATTAAGTACCTCGGCCTACACAAAGAAGGGAGGACCAATGTATAGTGCCCCTGTTCATTTCCAAAGCAATACATATATTTTGGTGGCGGGTACATTTTATCTCTGTAGCAAATTGCTATTTAGTCAGCTTTTAGGGTAAGTGTGGTGATGGGATTCACAATTTTTTTTTCTTCCTTGGGAAATTTTTGTTAATTTAATAAAATTAGAACATTACCCACACCACCCTAGCATAATGCTACAATAGTTTCTAAATTTAATCTAGTTTTAAGCGTTTCATACATGAATTGGCTAATGTGAACAGGAAAACACTAATATCGATTTTCTTTAAAAATGGAAAATGAATCATTCTGCCCCAGACATACACCTAAATGGGGTACTTTGATGCATAAACAGTATTGCCTTTAAATGATAAATAAAACAGTCAATAACATCAAATTAGTGTTCATAATGACATTTTAAATTGGAAATAAAAATGAATCAGAATTTTTTTGCCTTATTCAAACATCCAATAACCAAATTATTAAGTCTAAATATAATCAGAGAAATAAAATAATCAGGTAATATATTAAACTAAATTCTAGTCACATATTTAATATCTATTGCATATAGTAATTATGTAATTCAATGGGAAAACTGTAGAGTAACAATATTCTTGATGGTCCGTTGGTGCTATCAGGACTGGGTAACTTCAAAACTACATAATTAAAGTCTACACTGGCCAAGTCTTCAATTACTGGATAAAAAAATTCCAAGATGATGGCTTCTTTCTCAGATATGAAACCACATATTCTGTTAGGCTGTATTTTGAATTTACTCCGGCTACACAATTATACACAACTGGGGCAGTTTGAAGAGCATCGTAGCGCCCCGCATATGATTGTATCAAACTGCCCAAGCATTAACTTTTGATTTCAAAAGTAACATAAAAAAACTAAATAACTCTCATTGAAAAACAATGTCAAATATTTATTACTATACTAGCTGTGCCCGCGACTTCGTATGTGTAGATCACTGAAACACAAACCGATGCTGTTATTTATGAATATTCTTCTAGCCTTGGACCATGATGAAAACAAAGACATTAAAAACTATTTAAAGAAGTTTTCATTTATGACAACAAAGCTTCTCTGCATACAATGTTAATTAACAGTAGAAACACCAGGAATATACAGGTATGCATAAAGATTGCTGGAGTCGCTGACACAGGAAAGAGCCAGACAGAGTTGGTTGTGCAAAAAACAACTGACACTGAGATCCATGTCCGCAACGTGCAGAGTCTGGCCCTGCACTTTGTTGATGACCATCGTATAACATAAGCTGACTGGGAACTGTGCACAACGTGAATCAGGCAAAATAACTTTCCCTTGTCTTGTGGACAGGTGGTGTTAGTAATAAATCTGCAAATTCCTGTGCATTGTTTTCTATTCACGCTAACATGGATGGATGGATGGACGGATGGAAGGAAGGAAAGAAAGAAAGAAGATAAATAAACTTACATTTAGAACTCTGTTAAAATGTGGCAACTGAAATCGCTTCAACTCAATTTTGTATTAGAGCTTCATTTTTACTCGATGACTGCAAAAACATGTTTAGCCCTTTTATTATTTATCGACCGAATAGATCGCTGAAAAGTTAAGACTTGCACAGTATACATTGAAAACGCCATATAATGGTAACATTCGTAAATTCATAGACTACTTAGATATCACTAAACTACCTATGTGTCAAAGTGCCCCTTGCGTCAAGATGCCCCTTGCATCAAGATGCCCCATCTCCCTCTACTCCATAGCTAATTGATATTTTGAAACTAAAAAAAAATTATCTGCAAAGGTCTTCCTCACAGCTCTATCTTCCAATGCCTCCCATTTGATGTGCCAAGTCTGTCTGGACCTTTGCAGATGACATATCTTCAAGTTTCAAAGAATACCCAGTGATCATGGTACTGTTGAAGAGGAGTGGCAGTTGCTTAAAACTGCTGTGATTACTTTGGCTGCATTGTGGTGTGGTCGTAAGCAGCTGAGTGTGGTGCAGGGCAGTGGAACGATGAAGTCCAAGAAACTGTCAAGGCAAAGAAGAAAGCCTTTTTGCTACGGCTTGCAAATAAGTCACCTTCGAGTCGAGTGCAGTACACTGAGGCGTGAAAAGCAGCAGCAAAGACAGTATCAACAGCTACAGCCAAGGTCTGGGAGAAGTTCGGGGAGAAATTGGAGGCAGATATGGTTCGGCAAACAAGGTATTCTGGCAGACCATGCACCGCCTCCATGGAAAGAAGTCTCTTTCATCACAAACTACGAGTTCAGATGGGAGGCTCCTGAGAATGGAGGAGAGTGTATTGCATAGGTGGAAGAAACACTTTTGCATCTCTTCTTAATCCAGTGACAGCAACAACTGAGGAACATGAGGTGCACCCCTGGAGCAGAGAATAGTCACGGTAGTGTATCCGGATAAATGGTGCACCTTGGAGCTCTGAGGTGTGTGTCCGGATAAATGGCATTCAGTCAAGACTGTTCACCGTGGATGTTGGACTCCGCCAAGGGTGAGTACTACCGCCCCTCTTGTTCATTATCTTTATGAACTGGATAGACAAGGGCAGCCGAGGTGATGAGTGTGTTTGTGTGGGCGACTGCTTGGTGGAGAGATTGCTCTTTGCTGACAACCTTGTTCTCCTTGAGTCTTCTCGCATTAACCTTCACCATGCACTAGAATGGTTTGCAGCCACATGTGAAGAAGCTAGGATGAAGATCAGTGTGGCTAAGACTGTGGTTCTGGTCCTTTCAAGACAGCCTGCTCAGTGCGTTTTCCATGTTAGGGGAGCCCCATTGAGACAGGTGGATAAGTTCAAGAATATATCGGGATTGCATTCATGAGTGATGGGCGGCAGGAAAAAGTATTGGATGCTCGGATCGGTGCAGTAAGCTATGTCAGACGTGAACTGTGGCAATCTGTGATAATGAAACGCGAGCTGGGAAACAAAGCCAAGCTCTCCATTTTCAAATCTATCTTTGTCCCCATTCTCACCTATGGTCATGAGTCTTGGGTAATGAACGAAAGAGTGCGATCGCGGGTACAAGTGGCTGAAATGGTGTTGCCCTACTAGATAGAGTGCACAGCATCACAGTAAGGAAGTCTGAAAGTGTTGAGCCGCTACTTCTCCGCATTAAGAGATCTCAGTTGTGCTGGTATGTCCACGTGATACGGATGCCGGAAACTGGTCTTCCTAGGAGTTGTTACTTTCGAAGCCAGTGGGTAAGAGACCAAGGGGTCAGCCTAGAACAAGGTGGCTACACTACATGGAGAATCCGGGTTTGAGGGAGGACATGTGCCTGATGGCAGAAGATCGCGATTGCTGGAGCTCCTCCAAAGGGCTGCTGCCCTCGCGACCCTAACGGATAAGCAGGTTTGAAAAGTAAGTAAGTAAGTAAAAAAATTATTTAATAATTTATTACACAAAAGAGAATATATCTGATATTACAAACCTGCTGATAAGGAGGTTTTCTTGACACCAAATAAGAAATCCACGATGTTCTTTTGCAGCACGGCTCAAGCATTCAGCATGTAGGCATAGGAGTTTAAGACAACATAAGATGTGGTAAAGAATATCAGCATTTTCATATTTACCTAATTCCTAAACAAAACAAATATCTCTATAGAAACCAACCTCAAAGAGGGACATAATACAAAAGAAAAAAAAATCCTGGAAATGAGTAGGAATAAGTACAAATTACATATGATAAACAAACGAAGATTACATTTAAAAAATTTTCATTAATTTTTAAAATTAACTGCAACTGCAATTTAACTGTAAATAATTATATAAAATATGTAATATTCATATTCAATTATTTGCATAATATACTGCTAGACACGGAAATCGCTCAAAAGGAGTCATCCATTTGCAATGAAATTAAAACGCATACGTTACCACAGGTGCAATGAAAATCATTAAACCGATGTCGCTGAAACGTTACTGCAACACATGATGTAGAGGGCACTTGGAGCTTCACCAGTTTTTGAAACATCTTAGTAAGTATGTATTCTGAACGTTAAGAAACATCTCAGTAAGCTAGGGTATCTTGCTCGTGAGAAATATTACCATCCAGGCCCATATGAACAGATCATATGATCTGACTGTAGAAAGCCAGAAGGTTGGCCATGATCTTGGTTGTGTAATCACCACTGTGACACTACAGAGGGTCATTTCTCCTTAACTTGGCCGATTTTGGATGAATGTCACTTCACGTGAAGCCCGTTCTCCACCACCAATTATGTTTAACGTGTTTCCCCCGATTCCTGGCAATAGCCTGGCAGTGTAATTTCCATGCTAGCAGACTTCTTTGCGGGATGGCAAGAGGAATTTCATTCCACACCTCCTTGCACACTTTCCAAAGTCCAGCGATAATTTGGGTTGATGCCTTCTGAGAACCCTTTTGAGAAGACTGAAGCCCCAAACCTCCATGGGGGAAGCATCAGGTGACTTGACAGGGATAGCAGAGAAATGTATTGCATGAATGCCAGCCTCTTCTTCCATTTGTCCTACGAATTCTGTGTTGAGTGCATGGTGTGACTGGACGTCTTATCTTGATGACACAAACTTTCTTGCTCTCCTCTCTGTACAATGCCAGGACATCCTCTGTGTAAGGATGTTTCAAAATGTTCTCCTGGTAATAATTTGCATTCACCTTAGCGTTTTTCTCCATCCAACTAAGTTGCAACCGTCCTTTTGAGCAATACCTCGCTGCCATTATGAAGCCATTCAGAAAACTGTCACGACATTTGCGCACCCAATCAGTCTGCCTTTTGCATCTGCTGGACGGTAGGCAACTGCATGAACCTTACCACAATCTATGAGGAAACCGACGCTTCATCCAAAGTGACAACAAACCGCCATTTCTCACCTGCAAGGTAGCCTTTGTAGAGGTTGCGGGCGTTGGTTTTGCGTTTACGGCTGTGACGTTCATTAAGAGCATGAAACCAGGTATTATGGAACTTCCACAAGCCTAAATTGTGTTTAATTATACGGTTTACCATTCTGCCTTCTGAGCCATGGCCTTCTGTGTCGGAGGGTTTTCCTGTGCTACCATCATCCTGATCTTTTTGACCGTATCAGGTGAACAGCTGAGGTGGATTCTCTTCCAAGGTAGCTTTTCATGGGTGAACTTGTCAGGAACACCTGAATTACCGTAAATATTCTACTATAACGCGACTCCACTTTTTCGGCACAAAAAATCGGCAAGAATCCTATCCTCTTGTATAACGCGACCCCCATTTTTGACTCCTCGCGAGAAATAAAATGTACGAACTTAGACAGAATTCATCATATTAATACTAATTTATAAACCGGCAGAAGCACAGAAATCAGAAGACAAGTAATCTTTATTCAGTTTAATATTTTCACTACATAAGCTTTCTTGTAGGCTTTGGTTCGAGGCAGTTTTGAAGTAGGCCTAATTAGAAGTTTCGATGTTTGGGAGAAGTTATTATCGATGTTGTTAGATGTTGGCGACGAGTAATTCGAATAAAAAGTGAATTAATATATTGTAATTAATTAATTAATGTATTATACACGGCAAATTCGTCTGAATGTCATCAGCACAGAAAGCGACTTCGACAAAAGCAACTGCCTCAACTTCGAGACAGTCTGGAAGTTTATAGCCCTACATTGATAGGGAAAGCTTTCTCGCTCGCACATCGACAAAAAAACACAACAGTACATCAATTTTCTTAATAAAAAGACAAGTAATCTTTGTCCAGTTTAATATTTTCACTACATAAGCTTTCTTGTAGGCTTTGGTTCGAGGCAGTTTGGAAGTAGGCCTATTTATCAATGTTTGGGAGAAGTTATTATCGATGTTATTATCGACGATCGGCCGCAGTCGTCGGAGGGCTGATTTTTATCCTCTAGTATAACGCTACCCAGCAAATTTAGATGCTTTTTTAGGCCAAAAAAATTCGCGTTATAGTAGAATATTTACGGTATGTATGTCAGTCAGAATGGAGTTAATAGCAGCCTTCGATAACAAAATTCATTCCATCTTGCATTGTGCATACTGCACTAAATCCCGCCTTGGAAAGCGCTCGCATGTACCCTCTCTAAAAATCATTAATTTTCTAGTTATGCCGTGAATTTTCTGCGCTCGTTTCCTGAAAAAATATTATATGAAATGCCCACTGATACACTACCTGATTAACATAGACTTGAGTACATTTCATTGCTGGGGAGGGTTGTTCAAAATCGGCTAAGTTAAGGAGAAATGAACCTACTTATACACTTATGGACAAAAATATGGAGACTGGTGGAAAAAGTTGACTTGTTGTTCAGAAAAACGCAAATATCCCAGAAAGTACTAAAGACAGAGACCTGAATCAGTTTCCTATCTAGACTTCCGTCATATTTTAACAAATGAACGATTTAAGCAACGAAAATAAATAAGAATAAGCAAACATACAACAAAAAGAACAAAATATCACACAGGATAAAAGTTTGGAGACTTATCCCAATCACGACAGAAGTTTGGAGACAAGAGCAGAATATTAAAACAGGAGGATCTAACTTTGATTTTCTTGATAAAATATGCAAAGTAGGCTACAGAAAACCCTCCAGAAAATGGGATGTTCCATGTCGTGTACATAAAATTGCTCAATGTGGTTTTAACATTCAACTAATTCAACATCCCACCAACGAAACAAATTCCTCAATCCATTCGAGAATTAATCATTCAAAAATGGAAAAACAACGAAATGCAAGTCAATATAGCAAAGGACCTGCAGCTAACAACGAAAGCTGTAAGTAAAATTATAATCAAATACAAGAAAACTGGATCCTGCTCTGTGGAAGCACGAAGTGGCAGAAAGCGAATCACAACAAAAGCCAAAGACAAGCATTTGCTATTGATTATTCGAAAATCACGTACACAAACATCCTCAGAAATTACAGCGAAATGGAATGGGGTTACAAAGAAACACGTCTCTTCAAAAACAACAGTTCATCGTTTGAAAGATAAAGGCTACACATTCCACAAAGCTAAGAAGACACCATTACTGACTACACGTATGAAGAAGCAACGATTGGCCTGGGCACAACAACACCAATCATGGACAATGGAACAATGGAGAAAGCTCATCTTCAGCGATGAAAGCCGCTTCTGTCTCCTAAACGATGCAAACCACAAAGTTGTACGTAAGAAGAACGAAGCATTGGATAGCCGTTGTGTGTCTGCTCAGGTGAAACATCCACCTAGCATCATGGTTTATGGAACATTGACTGCCTTTGGTGTTGGAAGCCTGTGCTTTATTCGTGGAAATGTCAACAGTGCTCATTATGTTGACATCATGGCTGATCATTTAATCCATAGTGCTGACTTCTATTTCCCTGACCATGACTACATCTATCAGCAGGATAGCGCACCATGTCACAGAGCCAGAAACACACTGAACTGATTTCAGAAACCATGACATCAGTGTCCTTCCATGGCCTGGAAACAGCCCGATTCTGAATCCGATAGAAACACTGTGGGGGAAAATGAAAATCGCAGTTGCAAAAGTTAGGCCGATGACTGTGAAGGACTTACAAGACACTGTTCACAATGTGTGGTGTTCACTTACAAAGGAGGACTGTGAAACACTTGTGAACTCAATGCCACAACGTGTGCAGACAGTAATTAACGCTAAAGGGGGTTCTACCAAATATTAACACCAAATCTCTAAACTTTTGTCTCCGTCTGGATAAGTCTCCAAACTTTTGTCCTGCGGACATGTTTCCTTTTTGTTGTATGTTTTGTTATTCTGTTTTTTTTTGTTGCTCAAATTGTATTCAATCATTAAAATATGGTGCAAATTTAGATATTCAACAGCTTCAGATCTCTGTCTTTATTACTTTCTGGGATATTTGCATTTTTCTGAACAACGAGTCAACTTTTTCCACCAGTCTCCATATTTTTTTCCATAAGTGTATGTGCAGGTGTGGTTACATAGAAGTCACATGTTAAAGAGTAGGTACTCCCAGATATACAACAGATAAGAGAAGATAGTTATATCTGCTAACATGCCATAGGAGCAAGCAGCACTACATCATTTGAATATCTGTATACAAATTTTGTCTCATTGGGAGCAATAGAATGCACTCCAGAGTTCTCTGAAGTAGGAAGCTTATTTCTCGCTAACACTGTCACTTTCCTTGTGGATGAGAGGTATTCACTTTATAATAAACATAACTCTGACAAATAATAATGAAATGAATAAAATGAAAAGGCTTTTGGAAATCAGAAGATCCACTCCATTGTATATTTAATCATTTATAAACAAGTTCCTTAAACAGATTATGATTATTGAAATATAATCGGTGAAAATAAATTTTAACATTAACCTTTAACAAAGCATATATAAGCTGAAGCTGTGGAGGCAATTCTTCTAAAGTAAACTTGAATTTTCCTTGACTTGTATGCCAAAAGGTTCCATCATCATCTGGTACCTCTTTAGAAATTGCTTGATCGTTCTCGTCGACAACAGTTGGCAAAACAACTGAAACTTTAGCCTGTGCTACAGATATTCAAAAATACCAGGAGAAAATAATTAGAGAAAAAGCATGAAAAGTAATAGCATATGAAACTTGCATGAAATTAACTAGAAAATTAAGTTTAAATTTAGTTCATTTAAATACCTAAGTAAAATTTTATCTTTTTTTTAAAAATGGCAAACTAGTAAAATCTTATTATAATACAAAGTTGCCTTTCTTTCCAAACGTAGGTAACAGATTATTCAAACGGCGTTTTGTTGTCAGAAAGTGAATTTCATGGGAGTGAGTATACTGTTGAATTCATTGTTTGAGCTCATCATATATTTACAATAGGCTTAGATGTAAACACCTGAGCCTATTTTACAGCAGCAACAATAATTAAATGGGTGCCTGGAAGAAGGGCATATATCACAATTTTAAAATTTTACAGGAAACTCCAAAAACTCCAAAAGGCATCTCATTTCGAGATTGTAATCACATATGCCCTTCTTCCATTTTTTAACTTTCAGAAACTTATATTTGTGACTAAGTTTGTAAGATCATATTTTACCTTTCTCCATTAAAAAAACAATTTTGGAAAAATGTAACATTTGCCCTTCTTCCAGAGACCCATTCAATTACTGCTGTCCCTACAGGATTTTATTGCTAGTCAAAATATTTACTTGACTAGCCACACAGCATGCTAGCTCAATTATCATTTGAAGACCCTCTCCTATGCTTGTTTTTCTGTTTACTGTAGGTAGTTTAACAGGAAGTATTTTAGCCAATTCTTCCACTGATGTCATGAAGAAAATCCTTTTTTTTCATCACCACACAATAACTATTATTCTTTTAATTATAGTCAAACCGTAAGATGAATGGAAAGATCAATTAACAAAATAAAAAAAAAAAAGGGGACAGCAACAAATGAAATTAATAAATTAAAAAAAAAGGAAGTTAATTCTTAGACATGATTTAATATCATACTTCCCCATCCAGGAATTATCACTTGTACTCCCCTTTTTTTAGTTAATCAATCTGATTATCATCACTCAGGGCTCTGAATCTTACAGTTTGACTATACCGTATTAGTCTATTATATACCATAAGTATTATACTATAATGCGATTTCTTGTATAATCCAATCCCACTTTGAGAGCCCAAAATACTAGTAAAAATTTTATCCTCTTGTACACTGAGTGGCTAGTTTATTAGGAACACTCCCCTAATACTGTGTTGTGCCACCCCTAGCAGTTATAACAGCACATATTCACCATGGCATGGATTCAATTAGCCGCTGGAAGCATTGTTCTGTGATGTTTATCCACGCGGATGCAACCGCTGTTGATGCTTATTGGATGGTGGTGGGTCCATACCTCGAATAACCCATTCCAGCTCATCCCAAAGATATTCAATTAGGTTCAAATCCAGGGATTGCGGTGGCCAGAGCAGTAAGTTGAATTCATTAGTGTGCTCCTGGAACCATTCCATGAAGATACGAGCCTTGTGACAAGCAGCACTGTTCTGCTGGAAGTATCCTTTCGATAGGGGAAACACAATAGCCATGAAGGGATGAACGTTGTCGGCAACAATGTTCAGGTAGCCCTGACTATTAAGGTGTTGTTCTACAGTTATCAGCGGACCAAGAGTACAGAGCTGACCAAGAGTACAGAGCTACAGGGAAGTCACTGGCGGGAGATTCGATTTTCCAAAAGGAGTTAAGCAAATCACACTTGATATTAAAAATTTGCATAGTGTCAATTTATCTACATAGAATTATTATTACAGAAGATTAATATTAATTAAATCTGTAGTGAATTAAAATGTTTAAATAAATTTAACCTATATTTAAATTTAACCTACTGCTAATTCTTCAATTATAGCAATAATTTTCGTTCATGCACATTGGTAATGTTTTACTATCTCTGAGTCCGGGAAAGAACTTTTCAACAGCTGGCTTGTATGATCGGACGCTGTTATGGGCAAATTATGTTCAACAATGAATAAACAAAAGCGCACTTCTGCTCTAATGGTGCTAAGATCATTGGATGAAGCAAAAAAGTTAGAGAGTGATTGAGTTGTTAATCTGGATTTGGCTAATGTTTTACGTTTGGGTCCAGACATGTGTTTTTTTTATATCGCTTAGCCCGCCATGAGTTACTGACAAATGCGTCGAACAAACAGTGCAAAAAGAAATACTTCTCTCCATGATCCAGGGGTTCCCATCCCCTCCACAGCTTATGGTGACTTCCCCCCCAAATGGATAGTCCATTCGCGCGAGGGCTTATGATGACCCCCCCCTCCCCCAAAGGTTGTGAAATATAAAAGGCTCCAATTCCAGTTTTAGATCAACTTTTTCTTCTTTCTTCCCCTCCAAAAAGGTTCATGGTGACATTGTCGCCATCTCCCCTATGGCGTGGGCACCCCTGGATCCGACTTCGAAATGACTGGAAAAGCTTGTTTGTAATCTTCATTCCATTTGCATTCATACTTTTTAATGCTTCTCAGCAATTTTCCTTTTATAATGTCTTCCGCCATCGCATCGCTGTGTAGAAATCAGAATGAAAAGATGATCCAGAATTTTCGTGTTCAATGAAAAGACGATCCAGGAAAGACAGTAGCACCCTTGTGCGATCCAGGAAAGATAGTAGTGCTCTTGTGACATAATTTCAATATAGTGAATCATAATAAATGGCCGATATTTTACAACTAAACTTTAAAGGTCTAAAAGAGAATCTTTTAATTGAATTTTTAATTTTACAACTTCAATTAATTTTCGGGATATTTATTAATAATTGACATTTTCGTATCGGGAGGCGGGAAATGGTAGACATATTGTGAGTCTCCCACCATTATCAGGAGAGTTGGCAGCTCTGAGAGTATGCTAGGAAAACATTCCCCAGACCATTACAGAGCCTCCACCAGCCTGAACAGTGGAAACCACAGGAGAGGTCCATTGCTTCATGTTGTTGTCTCCAAATTTTGCGATGGTGCAATAGGAAATGGGATTCAACCAACCAGCAGACCTTCTTCCAGTCGCCGACGGTCCAGTGTTGGTGATCATGGGCAAATTGGAGACTTTTTTAGCGGTTTTGGGTTGTAAATTTTCCGATACCTCTGACTGGAGATTTACCTGTTAAGAAATGAAGAATTAATTTTAAATAAAGGAAAGAAAAATAAACAAATAGAGCAATTAAAAAGCATTGAAAAGGAAAAGTAGTAGTGATTGATCTGAAGCATTACTTGTGAACTAATTTTCTGCTAAGTTAAAATTACCTGTCAAACAATAATATTCGGTAACTTTCTTCTAAGATATCTCATCCTGTGATGTTTGTCCCGACCCGGATGATGGTCCTTCTAAGATAATGAAAGTTCTTTTGGATTATTATTTAAGGGGGGAACCGTACACGCATGCCTCCTGCTACTAACCACCCCTCCCTCCCTCTATGAATGTGGATTAGTGATTGACAACCCCACACGCGGTGGTTCCTTACCTGTACATCCGGATTATTCTATTTGACCGACATCATTTGTTAATTGTGGATATTGCTTGATTGAAAAACCGTAATACTGCTTAATTGGGACTTCAATATATATTACTTTGAATTGTTTATCAAGTACTGAATTGCATATTGGCTACCCGGGATCTTGATTTGTTGAGCTCCTCTCGACCCGTCAAGCCGTATTTTTAAATTAGAAAACCAGAGTATTGTGAATTACTCAGAGTGAATTTACAGCCGTTCTTTGTATTTTTGAAGTCAAGCTTAAGTGACTTGCCGGCTTTATTGTTGAATACCGCATTTTTTCGAATATAGGCTGCGGCTCTAAACCCAAAAAAATCGAAAATTTTAGGAGTGCGGCCAAAAGTGAGTGCGGCCTGAAAAAATTATTTTTCTGAATTAAAAAAATCATTATCAGTAATTTTGGATAGAACGAAAAAAATATCGAACTATTTCGTTTAAGCATCCCATAGTATATTACACAGTAATTTAGATAGTAATTTTATTATTTTATATAACTATATAAATTATTTTTATTTACTTAATGAAACTTTTATAAATTTATTAATGAACTGTGTAAATAATTATAGCAATCTCATTTTTAATTTAGTGTAACTCTTCAGCAGCGGCCATGGCTCTATCAACGAACTGTCGACCAATAGCGCATTCTATGATGTCACAACACCATGGGCTTGAAGGAATCTCCGACAATAACTTTAACACGTGAAGTACATAATAAAGAAAAGAATAATTTAGAATGAAAATATGTGACTGGTTAATTATTGTTCTGAAGGGTTAGAATATTAATTTCACTGTTAAAAAATGATCGAACAAAGGCTGGATAATTTAAAGCCATGAACTCAAATCCACCGTGTTTTAATCAGATAATTTTTTACCGATCAGCAATCGATTTACCTTTTCAAAAAGTATAAAGTGTAACACAATATTCATATAAAAAAGATTGAAAGCAAATATATGAGAAAATAGATATATATGAATGGATTATATTGGCTGTTGACCAAAAATTATTTCGCTATTTAAAAAAATAGTAGTCTACAACAGAAATCGGGAGCAGTTTTTTTTTTTTTTTGGTGGGGGGAAGGGATAATCTTTATTAATAGAAGAAAGAAATTGAACTCTATCGTATGAGACAATTGTACTTATTTATACAAATTTATAGTAAAATAGAGTCGAATTAGTGATTGTTTGGTTTTTTTTATTTTTTTTTTTTTTTTTTTTTTTTTTTTTTTTTTTTATTATTATCTCCCCCCCCTCCCCTCTCTAACTGAAATGAGGAGTAGCATCAGTAATGTCGTAATCGTAATGATTTTTGGTCAATTGTCAATACACACACACATGAGCAATAGTCAATACATATTTTATTTTTGGTTCCTATCTTTTTATAAGAAACTTCTATTATATTTTATACTTTTTGATAAGGTAAATCAATCATAGATCGGCAAAAATTTTGAATTTGATAAAAATACGGTGGATTTGAGTTCATGCTTTTAAATTAACCAGCTTTTGTTGAATCCTTTTCTAACAATGAAATTAATATTCTAAGCCTTCAGAACAGTAATTAACCAGTCACATAAAAACTTAGTTAAAAATCTTAATGCTACCGGCCTTAAGATGATTTATCAATTATGTACTTTGATAATTAGTAAGAAAAAATTTCCTCGGTCCCTAAAAATAGCAAAAATTAACCCTATTTACAAAAAGGGTGACCCGGCTGATATAACAAACTATCGCCCGATATCTGTTTTGTCACCGGTAACAAAAATTGTCGAGAAAGCTGTCTTTAACAACCTTAGTGACTACTTATGGACAAAAATCCCGAAACAACAAAGAGGTAGTAGGCCTCGCCAAAGGGTCATTTGGGTACCGCTTCAGATATATTTAAAAGCTGTAACTGCCTACGATCAGGGTAGTAAATTTATTGTTGCTCAAACAGACATATCTAAGGCCTTTGATTCAATTTCTAAGCCACAGCTTTTAAATGATTTAAAAGCTTTGGGTGTCTCTAGTGCCTATTTAGAATTACTTCATGATTACCTCCAGGATAGAGCTAACATCATTTGCTATAATCCTCTAATTACAAAACCATCTACACGTGGCATAGTCCAGGGCTCCGGCCTGGGCCCCTTACTCTATACGGTTTCTACTGCCTCTCTTTACAGTCACCAATTTAATTTTGATTTGCTGAGTTACGTGGACGACAACTTCTTGTTCGCTACATCTCCCCGTCATGATTTCGATAATGCCATCAAACTTCTCAACCAAGTCCTACTTTTTCTGTCCGACTGGTATAGTACTAGAGGCCTTAGTCTCAATAGTACTAAGACTAAAATTCTAACGTGTGCCAAAGGTGAACCGCATATTAGTACAATTAAGATTTTGGGTATAACCTTTGATTCTAAATTACAGTTTAATGATATGATTGATCAACTCATAACGTCACTTTACCGCAAAAACTATCTTATGAAAAGACTTAGGCCTTTCTTATCAACCAGTCAATTGTGTCACTTCATTATGGCCGTCATAGTCCCGAGTGTGGCGTATGGAGCCCTATTTTGTTCTTCAACATCTACAGCTAATCTCAAAAGACTAACTGTTGCCTATAACAGAATTATACGGACAGCTTTTAAAATGAGTAGATTGGACTCTGTTACTAATATTTGTTCTCGCCATAATCTACCTACTGTTATGGTTATTTATAAGGTTGCGCTGATTTCTGAGTTAGCGAGCGCTATCCGTGATGAAAACCATCCTGCTGCCTTCATAAAAGAATGGTTCAAGATAGGCAACGGAGTTCGACAAACAAGAAGGTTCCTATTTGAGATTCCTTTTAAAATGTCAGGATTCAAATCCAAAAGTTTCCTTTATAGTGCTATTGCCATTTGGAACGATCTGCCTTACAATATCCGTAACACTGTCCTGCAGTGTACCTTGCCCCAATGTGCTATGAGTTGCATTCATTTTAAGCGCTGTCTAAAGTCGTACTATATAAATTTATAGGGTTGGCTTTTTTATGCTATTTTAGTTCCCTTTTCCTTTCCACTTTAAGCTCGTTTTAGTTCTCTTTTAGTCTCCATTGACGTTTTGGCTTTTACGAGCCTTTGATCCTTTCTCCGCGGTCCATTTTGTTTTTAGAGGTTTTTTTTTACCTTTTCCATTACTCCTTTGCGAGTGCTTAATCCTAATAATAATAATAATAATAATAATAATGAACTTCACCATGATATTCACCCACAACACAACATGAATACCAAACTTATTGAAACATTAAATGACACCCTACAAAGATACCTTACAGTTTACACAGGAACAGATCCCACACAAAGACCAGGTATACCTAAAATAAACATAAACAGCAAAACAGGGGAAATTTTATCTTACATGAACACACATATCTTACCACAGTACATTGAAGAAAATCTGTCTTTAGAATACATACACCTACTTATTTACACTGGGGCTCTTACAGTTATATCCACACTGGGTAGGAAACCAATCCATAAAAACACACAAAATTCATATACCCAACAGAAACCTAAATGGCAAAAGCGGATTGAGTCTGAGATTGACGAAATCCGCAAGCAGTTAGGTAGACTTACGCAGTACACTAAAAACAACACTTCATCAAAGCAGAACAAACGCCTCAGACAATTATTTAAGAAGATTAAAACACACACCAGACATGAGCAGCACAATCAACACATTACAGAATATATGGACACATTAAAACAAAAGTTAGCTGCAAAAACACAACGCCTGAAGAGATACAAAACATGCACTCAGCGCAAACAGCAGAACAAGTTATTCGCAAACAATGAGAAGACATTCTATAAGCAGTTAAACAAAGATTATACACAGACAAAAAACACTGGTCTGCCAACACAAACAGCCCTCCAACATTATTGGTCGTCTCTTTGGTCTGTCTCAGTTGAACATAATAGGGAAGCTAGCTGGATCAGGGAAGAGGAGCAATTAGCATCCACACTATCAAACATGCCTTATACTGACATAACAGCAGATGAACTCTCACAAGTCATTAAACGTACTCACAATTGGAAGGCTCCAGGTGTAGATAGGATTCAGAACTTTTGGTATAAGCGCTTCACCTGTTTGCATCTGGCCCTTGCAAAACAGATTTCCAACACTTTGCAAACACCACAGACATTGCCACATTTCCTCACATAAGGAATTACATACATGGTACCAAAGTCACATAACACTACAGATCCCACACAATATAGACCTATCACATGCTTGCCTACACTTTACAAAATAATAACTGCCTGTATCGCAAACAAAATTTATACACACATAGACACAAACAACATTCTCACTGAGCAACAAAAGGGATGCCGTAGAAACCACATGGGTTGTAAGGAGCAACTCCTGATAGACAGTGTGGTCCTACGGCAAACTCACAATAAACATCGACACCTCCATGCAGCCTACATTGATTACAAAAAGGCCTTTGATAGTGTTCCACACTCATGGCTTTTATATACACTACGATTATATAAAATAAACCCTACACTTATCACTTTTTTAGAAAGTACAATGCTGCATTGGAGAACTACACTACACCTCACACTCAACAGTGAAACCATCACGACTGACAAAATACAGATAAACCGGGGCATCTTCCAGGGTGACTCACTGAGCCCACTCTGGTTTTGTCTTGCACTAAATGCACTTTCCAACAGACTGAATAGCACAACTTATGGCTACACAATTAAACATAATAAAAGCTGCCACTACACGCTCTCACACTTACTCTACATGGACGACATGAAAATCTACGCCTCCACACAAACACAATTGCACCAATTACTTGACATTACACAAACCTTTTCAACACATGCAATTTGGGTTGGACAAATGCAAAACCATTCACATTGAAAATGGAGTACTCAGGGAAGGGGGCTTCACATTAGATGAACCAGATCACATTGCTGCTATGGAAAATGACGAATTTTACAAATATCTAGGATTTAAGCAAGCCAAGCTTCTGGAGCACAAACACATAAAGAATACACTCACTAAACAATATCTTCATAGGCTAGAGACAATACTTAAAACGCACTTAAATTCCAGAAATTTAATCAAGGCCATCAATGCTTATGCCACGCCAATACTCTCCTACTCCTTTGGAGTCATACAGTGGACACACACAGATCTTGAGGGACTTGAAAGGAAACAACGTAAACTGCTTACAAAGCACAGAAAGCACCATCCACACGCAGCTATTGAAAGACTCACCCTGCCTCGTTCAGAGGGAGGCAGAGGTCTTATTGACATAACAGATCTACACCAGAAACAGACTCAGTCACTCAGAGAATTCTTTCACTCTAAACAACACACATCACCATTACACAAAGCAGTCTGCATGGCTGATACAAAATACACACCTCTGAATCTGAACAGCATGCAGAACACCCATAACATTCCTACAACATGCACTAAACTTCAATCATGGCTTGGAAAGCAACTCCACGGTAGACATCCTTCTGACCTCAACCAGCCACACGTCGACAAAAAAGCGTCGAACTTTTGGTTGAGTGAAGGGAGTCTCTTTGGGGAAACTGAAGGAACCATGATTGCCATACAAGACCAGATTATTAACACTAAAAGCTACAGAAAACATATTATCAAAGAATCGACTGACGGGTCTTGCAGGAAATGCCATATCGCAGAGGAAACCATCCAACACGTCATATCCAGTTGCAAAATACTCACGCAGACAGATTATTTGCACAGACATAACCAGGTAGCCAACATCATACATCAACATCTAGCTAAGATACACAAGCTAAGGGACATTCACACTCCTTACTATAAATATATCCCCGACACTGTCTTAGAGAACACCACACATAAACTATATTTTGACAGAGCTATAATCACTGACAAAACTATCCCTCATAACAGACCAGACATTACACTAGTAGATAAGCAAAACAAAGTGACTTACATAATTGATATTTCCATCCCCAATACACACAATTTACAAAAGACATACACTGACAAAATCACTAAATATACGGATCTTGCACACGAAATAAAACGCCTTTGGGGAGTTAACAGAGTACACATTGTTCCTATCATTCTTTCCGCCACTGGGATTATTCCACACTCGCTACACAAAAGCCTATCAACACTAAATTTAAACCCACACTTATACAAAACCTTACAGAAAGCCACAATTCTAAACACATGTCACATAGTAAGGAAATTCCTACACTCAAACATCAATACTCCCACGAGTGGATAACTTTCCCTCCCTCGCATTTGAGTCCCTTGGGCTTTGGCCCTCTTTTGGGTCCGCCTCTGGGATTGGCTTCCGGACTTGATCCGAGTTTGGTTTCTCCAAACAATGACAATAATAATAATAATATATTTTCATTCTATAGCGATCTCGCCACATAGCCTCAAAATGAGACCAGTAATTTTTTTCGACCTACATGGTTCTTTTAATCGGTTCTATACCTTTTAATCTTTACCTTAGTTATTGGTCTTTATGGCATTGCTGTTTTGCCTTTTGGTACGGCAATTGTAGTTCAGCCTTCCACGGTCGGCATTAACGAGTTCCGTTTCTCTTGCGACCTCGCGTCTTCTTGGTACGAATTTCCTCGGTAATCATTTCTTCCCCTGGCAAGGGAACGTTTTTTTCTTTTTTCTTGGAGGTTACAGTAGTCTCCCTCCTTATTAAAAGGACTACATGACGCGTTCGGTGAGTGTCACATTTTCTTGCCTAAGTATTTTATGCACTTTGCGAAATCTTATTAATGGAGCCTAGATGGTTCTAATAAGATATCTTAGTCTGGCCAGACTTTTACTCAAAATAATGAGATGCATCTTCTCCAAGCAATTTGCGTTATGAAATAAGGCATTTCTTCTATTTAGTGATGATAGGGCTCTAGGTTTACGCCCTGATAGCCACGGATGAGAAAAAAGGTAATAAATAGGAGACATTCGTTTACGGTAATCGAGCAATAAACTAGGGCATGCTGAGTACCTAGTTATATGGAGCAAAAGATAAATTTTCTTTTTGACTCGTATTCGTTTAATTTTCCCGCAATGTTCATTTACATTGTTACCTCGAGGTTTTACCATCTACAAATTTTTTTATCGTTTTTAATTCATATCTTAGCTATTTTAACGAAACAAGCTTTTGATTAAAAGAATATTAATGTTTAATTTTTTTTTTCCTCGGTCAAAATATTTCCTTTTTTAAAAACTTAATTCTTAATTGCTATTTTTTAGTCGTTATTTATTCTTTAGTTTTAAAACCAAGAATTTGTTCACTTTTAAAAACTTTTTATTAGTTGGGCATTGTTACTGTATTAGTGTTCTTTTACTTCAAAACAATCATTACAACGAATTTACGCGCTTTCATGCTTGTAGCCTTTTGTTGGTCCCTCAAGCTTCGTGCTCGTGGGGAGCTCATGCGATTCCTCCCTGGTTCGGTTGGTGAGCTTTTAGTGGGCAGTTGGGTATCAGTCTTTGGACTTGTTCAGTTCGCACAATGACTAACAAGACATTTTTTTGTTCTTATACGATTTGTTAATAAACCATTCAAATTGCAAATTGGTGATGGCTTCTTAGATTAACAGAATGTAATGTTGCCCGCCTCTTCATCTCGTTTTTGCCCGCCTCTTCGGACCCAGACTTTTGCTTTGGTTATGGATACTTCTGGTGTGAGATCGTCCGTCGGCTTGTCCGTTTTCTTCCGGTAAGGCTTTGCCTATTTCTCTTCTCTGATTTTGTCTGCGAGCGTTCGCCATCCTAAGTCATGCCTAATCGTTTGGTGGTTTCCTTTCTACAAAATTAATGGCCGTGCTTGACTTTTATGTTCATCATTGAATCATTGCTCCTAACTGAGCAATAGTCCACCTATCCAGCTTGTTCCAACAAATGGTTTCCGCAAGCCTGACTTTCATCATTATGGTTGACCAGTTCAGAAAGAAGTACTCTTCAAAAATGGAACTGTGCCCTCGCCTAGAATTTTCTCCATTTCATGCCCCTCACTGGCAGAACTTTGCTTTTAACTTTCACTATTGATTCATCACTGTCAATTTATGTTTATTTATATTTTTTTCCTTTTCAGTCTCATTCGGCCCAGAGTGTAGTTCCGTTCCGTAGTGTCGTCGTCCTTATTGCGTAGTTCCCAAGCCCGTTTGCTGTTTGTTGTACCGCTTCCTGTCCGCCCATGTTATCTTACCACCTTTGTAATCCAATACCTTGGACAGCTCCAGTATGGTTGTTACGTGATTCATTTGTTTTTATTTATTATTATTTTTTTTCTTTTAATTAAATGGAGTTCTTATTTTTTAATTAATATACTTTATTACAACTCCTATTCTTATATAATATTTTTTCTTGTTTATTTCTATTAATTTTCATTTGTTGTAGGCATTTAATTTCAAGGTCATGTTCAAATTCAGACAAGTTTTATTGAGACCTACTCTACAAAAAATAAATGACTAAAAGTAAATCTAGAGAAATTAGTGATATTTTTATTTCTATCTTTTATATAAATCAATATTAATTTTTAAGTGACTATTAAATAAATAAATTAAATAATGTAATAGATGAGGAGTAATAGATCACAACCATTCATGCTTGTATGAGCCATGCAAAATGTGACTTATAAAATATTTATTTTTTAAAAATAGGACTGTACTCACCTGATATAAAATGTTTGCCGCAGACTTTTGCCCATTTTATTTTCTTGCTTCCGAAACAGAAGCCCTTTCTATTAATACGAGATAGCCATGGCATACATCTATCACGATATAATTTCTCAGTTTGTTCATCATTATGATGTTGTATAACTGCTCGTATTTTATAAAAACCAATTCGATTCTGATATTTCACCTCACTCCTGTTGGAACAGCCGTGAACACAACAATTTACCATTATTGTTGAATAAATCAATAATGAAATTATCCTGTCGTTCTTTAACAAAGGGAACTGAAAACGTTATTGCTCGCCGCGTTGTCTGTTGGTCTCAACTATGGCGAATGAGCGGAGACTTCCGCAAGTCACGTGATGCATACCATCTATATACCTGAATGTGAAATATTTTTACTTTTTTTTTTTTTATTTAGAAGATATACGTAATTTGTTGTTAAATGGGTCACACCTGCATAACAATAGCTAGAAAATCACATAATAGGATTTTAATCTTTCTCACCCAGCCCTTTGTTAAAGGGCAACTGATATCAAAATTTTTGATACTATAAGATTAAGTAAATAATTAAATAAAACTGCATAATTGCATAATACATAATTTAATTTTGAAAATTTTTATTATTTATTTAATAAAATGAACAAATATTCGCTATACTGAACACGGTGAAAAACATTCTTCAGATAGGGGGAAAGTCGATGATGTCATATGAGCGAAAGGAGTTTCTAGTCCTGTAGTCATTACCGCTAAAGTCTCATTCATTCAACAGAGGTCAATCTGAGATCAACTCGAAAAAAGTTCTCGAGAAAAATGTTTCAGCCTTGCAATGTTTATGATCCCTTTCTTGTCAACTAAATAGTTTCCCAAAATGGAGTAACATGGAATTCTGTGGGAGTGCGTGCAATATCAACGGCAACCATAGGGATTCAACCAGACCCATTTTCAAGACAACTCAATTGTTGCTCACTCGAATAGAATCAATAGGATATAGAAGGGGGGGGGGGGGCGAACTGGTGATGATTCCCTTGCTCTGAACTAAAATTATAAAAAATTATAAAAAATAACACCTGTTAAAACTTCCTATATATGTTAAATAAAAGCCGTGTTATTTTTTCTGGGAATTATTTCAGACTAATCTTTTTTTAAAATCTCTCATAAAAATGTCAATTTACATAGAGCTGTTTATTAGTGAAATCGAAAAACGACCTGCTCTTTATCGATTTTAAGTTAAAAGAATACTCAGATAAAAAATTATGAACAGAAATATGCAAACAGTATATTCAGGAACTGGAATAAGATAGGCTATATAGAATTTTTTTACGCTTTATATTTTTTAAATACAGGAAATTCGTTTCGCATATCTTTTTCCCCCCTGTTAAACGATGTAGGCATGTGTTTGTATATGTGGTAAGGAAAATGTATAGTAATCTCATTGCGGTTAAATATATATCACTTCGTTAGAGGAGGGGGGGGGGGGGTCTGGGGGGGACACGTATATCCTCAGTCTTTAAAAAATAAATTAAAATAAATTCTTTCCTTGATCGCATGATCAGTCATCGCGCGATGTGGAGAAGTGAACATTAACCAATATTTATAATTAGATATATTTATGGACACCAGTTCATCCCGATCGTAAGAAAAATTGACACGAGTGTGAGAAACAAATACGGGTGGAGAGCAAAATCATTACAACCAAGTAAATACATAAGAGAATGTTATAAACACATTACTGTATTAATATATAAATTGACGAGTCTAATTGTTAATCAATCAATAATAAGGCATTTTAACAAACCAATTGACAGTTGATTAAATATGTAAATATGAATTGGTTTGGTTTGGTTTGGTTTGGTTTGTTTGGTATTAATGTCCTTTTCAACTGCCATGGTCATTTCAGGACGGCGTTATAGGGGCCGCAAATTTTGCCTCGCAAGAATTCTTTAACGTGCAGCCGGCAAACGACTACACGGGACCAACGGCTTTTCTTCCCTTCTGAAGGAAGTGCGTGATCTCAGGATTTTCCCCCTGAAAAAATCCTCGTCGTTCTTGGCCGGGGTCGAACCCGTGTCCTCGGGCATCAGAATAAATTGATTTAACGATATATATGTGCCCCTTATATATAATTGTCACACTTTGGGAAAGATATAAAATATAAAAAAAAGTAAAAAATGAGAAAGAAGATGAGAGGCCAAGGCCACAGTTCATGTATAAATTGCTCATTTTTTAAATCTTGTAACTTTTGCTTGAACATTTAAAACCGACACATATATTAATCAAATAATGAAAAATAAACTAAAATTCAAGTTCGTTGCAAATTTGAACCTGAATAACGCTAGTACAACAAGGAACATTTCAATGTAAGTGGATCTCATTTTTTTATTTGGATTTTCCAAAATTAAGGATAGAAAATGATCGAAAAAGAAAAATGATGATGAGTTATTCTATGTTAGATAGCCAAGACGATTCTCCAGTGTGACATCATGTGTAGCGGTGAATTGAGGCGAAGCTCAAAACGAAATGAGTTTTGAAAACTGATGTTTGAAAAATTATATTTAAAAAACTACTTAAGTTATAAAAATTTTAAAAGTCGAATTAGAGTTAGTTGATGGTCCTTTATGTTATAAAATAATAAAATTGATAGGTGATTTTGGGTGTCAGTTGCCCTTTAAAGCATTGACATGGCCTTATCCTTCCTTCCTTCCTTCCTTCACAGCTCTCGTCTCCCAGGGAAGGAGACTAGCTGATTATGCGCTAGAAAAGGGGATCTCCCAAATTAAGATTGCTAGGTTAAGCTAATCACTGACAAGAGGTTTTTGCAATACTTCTAGCAAATTGGTTTCGAATAGATATTTAAAAAGAACTTTCACTATTATTTTCTTAGTTTTCCGGTTCATCGGGGAAGCCAGGAGGATATTTTGTAAAGATATTTCAATTTCTCTGCGTTGGAGTTCCTGCAGAAGGGGCTCCCTCTGACGGTAAAAAATGGAACAACGGAGCAGCACGTGTTCTACTGATTCTATTGCTCTGCACTTGCAGCGGTCCGTAGGCGCTATCTTTAATTTGTACAAGAAACTATTTAGCCGCACATGACCAGTTCTTAACCTGAAGAGGATAGACTTTTGCTGATAAGAGAGCCATTTTGGTGAGGGATGGCTAAAGTTTCCTATCCTTGGGAAGAGGTTTTTGTAACAGGCTCCCTTGGATTCCGCAAGCCAAAGATTATTCCAATTCACAATAACGCTTCGCCGTATACAGTCTCGAAAGGATGAAGTGTCCACTCGAGATATTGAAATAGGTTTATTCCCAACTCTCGCCCAATGAGCTAGATTATCTGCTAATTCATTTCCGCTTATTCCTTGATGGCCAGGTACCCAGAGAAATCTAATACAATAATTATTCCCTTCGAGCACATGTAGAAGGCTTATCACTCGGCCAATAAGGTTGTTATAAAACCAGCGGAATTTGTGGAAACTTAATTGAATAGATAAAAGCGCACTTTTCGAGTCCGTAAGTATCAGATAATGGTTTGGGGGTAAAGTTGCAATGGTAGCTAACGAACAATGAATTGATATTAATTCAAGCTGATAAGAACTAGTTGCAGGTTCGATTTTTTTGGAGATTATGTGGTTTCCTTTTATGTACACACCGATCCCCCCAATAAGACTTGAGGGAGACAGGGAAGCATCTGAATATACTTTGATAAAATCAGTATATTTATCCCTCATTAAAAAGTTTATCCCTTAGAGGTTGCATGGGAGATTCGATGACCCACCTTGGAGTATTCGAGATGAGATCAGGTGGAGGGTGTTTCCAGACATTTTTTAATATTGTAATTCCGCAAGTTTTAAAATGCCCGCAATTAAATTTTGCTAAGATTTGAGATATAAGAGATCTGAGTTTATTTGACTTCATAACAATATGAGATTTTTCTTCCACATAAAGCGTCGAACAAGGCGAGGATTGGGGAGCGTGAAGACAACTTCGGATAATCTTCCTTTCTTCTTTGACTAGAGACTCAATTGCACTCTTGGAGGCAAGGAGAAAGATAATAGCTGAGATATCCGTTGATTTTATAAGCGTGTTGATGAGTTTGGAGGATTCACTCCATGCTGGTCCCCATTTTGCCCTAGTGATAAGCTTCAGCTGAGCCAGATTTCTTTGAAGACGTCTTTTTGTTTCTGCTATGTGGCTCTTCCAGGATAGTTTGTCATCGATAAGAAAACCTAAGAATTTGTGGGTGCGTCTGCAAGGAAGTTTTTCTCCTTGCATAAAAATTGTGAGAAGCGGAGATGGCCTTGTTTTTGGCAATACACATAACTACCGATTTATCGGGAGAGAAGTTAAGGTGATTATCTGCTCCCCAGCTATCAAGCGCATCGCAGGCGTCTTGCAAAGCTGCACGGATGTTTGGGATGGAGCTACTCGCAAACCAAATAGCCATGTCATCTGCAAAAACATTTTTACTAATCTCCATGGGAGCGTTACTAAAAGCGTCTCTTGTGTATATATTAAAAAGCGTGGGGCTTAGTATGGATCCCTGTGGGACCCCTTGGTGGCTGTTTGTCCAGACTTCCCCTCCGGAAAACTTAACACCAATTTTCCTCATTCTGAGAAAGGACGAAATCCATAACACTAGTCTGCTGGGAACTTGGATATTTATTAGCTTATTAACCAATAGGTCATGAGGCACAGAGTCGAAAGCTTTCTTAATGTCGAGAAAGATGATGCCAATACTTTTATTTTTCTCTCTCGCTGCATATATGTCATCTACAAAATTGATAACAGACTGAGTGTGATCACGTCCTTTCCTGAAACCTGATGAATAATTAGGCAGAAGTTCTTGAGACTCTAAGAAATGCTGCAACCTGTTATTTACCATCCTCTCAACTATTTTAATCAGGCACGATGTAAGGGCAATTGGCCTATAATTTAATGGATCGTCAGAGGACTTGTTGGGTTTGAGGATGGGAAAGATAGTAGCATCTTTCCATCTAGGCGGAATAATGCCTGATAACCAAGATTTGTTGATGGCCTCAAGTAGGAGTCCCAGCTGACTGTCGCTTAAATTCAAGAAGGTAGAATTTTGTAAATGATCAGGACCAGGTGCCGTCCGTGTCGATCTGAAAGACGAAGTTAGTTCAAGTTTTGTAAAGGGCCTCTCCCAAGGGGAGCGTAGCTCCTCTGAGCAGAAATCACCCGATAGGTGACAAGGCCATGGTAAATCAATTGTAGACCTGGCACCTACTGTCGCCATAAGGATGGCTCTGGCAGAAGATCCCGGGTCAAGCAGCCTGCCATCCTTATCTTTAATGAGAGGAATGAGTGAAGGCGCATTCTTTCGAAAGCATCTGAGGGTTTTCCATATGCTATTAGGACTATCATCTTGGACCCTGGTTTTCCAATAATTTCTTCTGTTCTTCTTGAGGGGTTTTTTGCTTATTGCTTTAGCTCTTTTGGATAGGAGTCAGCATTGGTCGCACCTACATTTCAGAAACATCCTCCTAGACTTATTCGTTTCCCATACAGCTGCTTCACAGTCTGCATTCCACCAACATGGTCTCATAGGAATGACCCTGGCTTTGTGGGAAATGGGACCTTGAATATTAGTTTGAAAAGCTTTCAGAATAGAGAGGATATCTGGGGAACGAAAGTAACAGCCCTTCAGGGCTTGAGGGCCGTGTGCAGTAGAAGAGGGGGAGCTGTCAGATGCGGGTAATGTAGCACTACGAAGAGGACACTTCGAAGATCTGAGGGAAATAGTTAGACGGATCGGCTGGTGGTCACTTCCGTATGTACCTGGAATATTTTCCAGATGCATAGGGAAGGGGTAGTCCAATGATACTAAGGCCAGATCAAGATTTGCCGAGGACCATGCAGAGTTGGATGGATGAAAGGTATGTTCAGAGGTGAAAAGAACGGTAAAATTAAACTGACTTTGAAGATCTTCTAGGCAGCGCCCGTTCTGATTATAATTTTCCCAGCCCCACTGGGGGCTTTTTGCATTAAAATCTCCAATGGCCACGAAGGGGGGTGAGAAAAGGCTAGCAATATCCCTCCAGTTATCTTTACTCAGGTAGCCAGGAACATAGACGCTATAAACATGAAGCCAGACTCCCTGAAGAAATACAACCAGATCAATGATAGCTACATCTCTGACATGTTTGGAAAAGTTAATGTAGTGGGGGATAGTTGAGCTGACCGAGGTTAAATTCCCCCGGCCATGCTTTTCCCTATTATTTGTATAAGTATGGAATCTGGAGATACTAACTGACATATCTGGACTTAAAAAAGTTTCACAAAAAGTCAAAATATCTGCTTTACTTTTTAATAGAGAAACATCTTCCCAATTAGAAATCAATCCTCTAATGTTCCAATGCACTACCGCAATATGGTTTTTATTCCTGACTGGAGATAGGACCATTTGGAGAAAAAGGGGAGAGCATTTTATTCCACCAATCCTCGGCATCTACGAGCCACACCGGCGTATGAGAGAACTTGGATCTTATCACATTGAAAGCTCCATCAATTAACTTGGGCTCACCACCTTTATTTGTTTCCACAAGAGATGAAATAAAAATTTTCAGACAGTTGCTTACCAATTGATCTATAGTATGGTTTCCTAATACTGTTTTAATCTCTGAGTCATTGAGGGTTCCGTTATCCATACACTGCTGAGGGCAGGTCTTATCAACTCCACGCTCCTCTAGGGTGAAAGGAGAGAGTTGGGACCAGTGTATTTGCTCAGTAAGGGGTCATTTGCTAGGGTTTGCGACGGGGTACGAATTGGTGACTGATAGGGGAATATTGGCGGTAGCTCATCTCTACCACATGTCGTGCAAGTGATATTTGTTTCACTATCTCTCCTAGTTAAACCATCTCTACCTGAAGGATTCTGATGGACGTCGGGACGAGGGATCGACTGTTGATGAGAGTTCATAGTAGAGCTGGGGGAAACTGCTCTAGCAACTGTTGCAAAGGACCTATGGCCCGGTATATTTGCCCCCAATTCCATATCCACTAATCTCTTCGCTTCATAATATGAAAGATATTGTTCAATCATTTTCACTCGAATTTGCGCTTCATATTTAAACTTGATGCACCCTCTATAATATGAAGAGTGGTTTTCATCACAGTTCGTACAAATAAAGCTGGTTGCTGTACAATCATTTCTAGAGTGACAGGATGAAAGACATTTTAGAACAGGTTTGAAGATTCCTACACCTGGTTTTCGTATGCCCAAGTTTGTGGCAAGCTATGCACTGCATAGGTCTGGGCGGCGGTGGAGATACTGCGAATATCTCATGCTCAAATTTAATTTCTTGCGGGGGTTTCGGCAAATTGAAAAAGAACAGAAGTTTACCATACCGAGCTCCTTTGTAGGGCGGGGCAAACTTTTTTATATCTGTTATGTGAGGTCCTAGATCCGAATAATTTTGCAGATGTAGTAAGGTTACTGTTTGCCTTATTCCAAAAATGAATCCAACAGATGAAACGAGGAATTTAGGAACTTCGTACGACAAATGATACAGGCCAATGTCTGTAAATTTAATGCAATTGATCGCTTGAGCTTTACTAAAAAATTTTACCAAGAATTTTCCTGAGTTCAGTTTAGACACGCTTAGTTTGTGACCCACCAACGAAGATATCATATTCCGGAACAAACCCGGCGAAATAGATTCTTCGTGTAGAATATGCGCCTGATCAGAAGAGTTACCTTTTTCATTGGTATTAGATACTCCGTTTGTACGGGAAGCCGTAATTAGCAGCCACGGCCGAGCTGCAATATTAATTTGATTTACTAAATTACCTAGTCGGGTCAAGGTTGAATCTGGGTTCACAGGGGGAATCCAAGCTTTGAAGACAGGACTACTACTTGGAGACTGCTCTAAGGTAGGCGAATTTAAATTTTCCTGACTTTGGGAGACTGATTGGTTCTTTGTTCCTTTTTTCTCTTTTTTGTCCTTTTTACTTTTTTTATCCCTTTTACCTTTATCCTTCTTGCTTTTGTTTTTCCCTGAATTTTGGGAAGGCGTGATCTCTTCCGTTGATGAATTCCGGGATTTAGAAATACTGATAGAATTATGGCGTCTTTTCCCCAGGAGGAAAGATGCTCCTGCTTCGCCTTCCGAACAATCCATCTTCCCTACCGATAAAGAGCGACGAAGGCTCGCCGGGGGAGGGAAGTCCCCCATGGCGGTGCGCTCAAATTGTTCCTTCTCTATCAATAACAGTCAGTGTAATTTAAGAAAAGCTAGCGAAAGTTCCTATTATGTAAAACAAAAAAAAAAACTGACTTCTATGTGCCCCTGGAGGGAGGGGACTTACAGTATCGGACCGAGAACGACGACGGCTTTACCAACTTGCCGGCAGCGCATCCGACCACGACCACTTCTCCACATGGCCTTATCTAACTTCCTTGTATTCAAACAGGGAACGATCTCTAATGACGTCATCAAGAAACGATCTCCATAGCAATGGTTTTAATTTTTGTGAAATAATTATGAATAAAATATAATTTATGAAAAAAAAACTTAAAACATAAATAAAAGGAATCATTTTAATATAATTCAATCATTAAATGATTCAACTATGCCCTGTAATTTTTTAATAAATTCGTAATTTTAGATGTGCGAAGTTTCTCCATTCCAGATATACAAGCTTTCTAAAATTTCGAATATTATTGATTATTAATAAATTTGGGGCATATAATTTATTTGCAATTAATTAAGAAGCTTTCAAGAATTCAACTAATGCAGTTTGAAGTTTTTCTCGATAATAGAAAATTTCTTATAAGTATTTTTTATAGTCACGATTTCACCCCCCCCCCCCCCCTTTGACAACACCTGTGGAAAATCATTTTTTTATTATATTTTATCATTTAATTTTAAAATTTGAAGGGATATACTAGTAATGAAGTGTATCTGAAAAAAAATAAAAAGGTTAGCAATTTATCTGTAATAGAATTTCAGTTATATGCATTTAAATTTTGTAATGTGTTATATGGAACTGACAGAGCTATTACTGGCCTAATCAGGCCAGGTTTGCTGGGAAAATGTTAAGATGAATACTGCTGGAATTTGGTATAAGCAGAGACGAGACAAATAGAATTATACCCTAGACAACTTGGTTGCTTTCCAAGGTTTGTTAATTGTTCGCTTTAACGAGACTATCAATATTGTGTCATCGGTACATTTCTACCTCTGATATAGTGAAATACTTCCTCTTGGACGGGACACGTTCGTCCTATTAAGGCTTTCGAGGTCCGCTACTGTCTTACGCCATAGTGACCCAGCGTGCCAGGTGGCTGAGAGGGCTAGGGCGTAGGCTTTCTAGTTCTCGAGTCCGCCTGGCCGTGGGTTCGAATCCCGCCGTGGGCATGGATGTTTGTGTTTGTCCTGGGCTGTGTACAGATACAACTTGTTGAAAAGGTGCAAAATGACCATAGTAGTTGACGCCAAAATTTCAAGAATCCCTCCCCCCATAGCAACCCGAGATTCTGCTTGTATCCTCGAGAACAGTTAACAATCTTCATGTCAAATTTTAATCTGTTTGTTGACGTTTTTCTTGATTATTGTTTATAATTTATCAATATTTTCTGTTAACAATTTGTTGAACTATGAAGTTCTTGAAAAATACAATTTATCCTATGTGCAAGAACAAGCAAGGCGAGAATATACCTTTTTTTTTTTTGCATTGACCCCATCGTATGAAACGTAATTTAACGTTATTTTGATCAAATTTCAATAAAATAAGTTCTCGTTAATAAAAGGGGATCCAATTCAAGTCCTGTTTGATCATCTCTTTATTTAAGATTTAAGGATTATTTGTCCAGTCCCCTCTCCCATCCACCCCTTCATAGTCTTAAGATTAGCTGCGAAAGCAGGCTATACTATAATCGTTTGCAGAAGTGCTGCAGGACCTTTCAGTATTCATGCATTATGGTACTGTAGTAAATACAGTAGAACCTTGTTTTTACAAATCTCAGGGGACCAGTAACATTTATTCGTAAAATCCGAACTTCATAAAAATACAAACCAAAAAAAATAAAACAAGTAAATACGCACTGAGGCAGTATTTTTAATATACATAGGCTTATACATTAGTTATTTGAGTTTTGAAAATATTTTAGAATTGTTGTCTGATGCAAATTTGAACTTACCTCATTTTTTTAAGTAGTTTGAAAATTCAAAAAGACTGTCAGGCACATTTTCAGTTGCATATAAATGGTTTTGTAGCGCTTCTAAGCAGTTTTTAATTTGTGAGGCTGTTGACAAGATCGCAAATTTCGTCATTGTTTAACGTCGGAGAAGTTAAAACATCCGCATCAATATTACAAAGTCGGAGAATTTATATTGAAAAATTAAGCATACTTTTCCGAATTTCCCACTCTTCAAATCCCTCAAAAATTCGCTATCATCATCATAATCTTGTCCAAGATTTTTGGTCTGCAGTCACGGAGTAGAGTGCCCTGATTAAATCGAGAATCGAGAATCCTGATGAAATTGAAACTGACCCCTGCCGCTGTGATGCTGCACAAACGATCGTTGAGTATCCTGATTGGATAGACTAAGAGCGACGATGGTGCC